>JAJIBD010013996.1:0-16153 GCA_021461705.1 Cryptotis parvus
TCAAGGCAAACGCCCTACCGCTGTTATCGCTCCGGTCCCAACTAGCTATATTCTCTACTACATCATCTATCTATCTATCTATCCTTATCTATCTATCTATCTATCTATCTATCTATCTATCTATCTATCTATCTATCTATCTATCTATCTATCTATCTATCTATCTATCTATCTATCTATCTATCTATCTATCTATCTATCTATCTATCTATCTATCTATCTATCTATCTATCTATCTATCTATCTATCTATCTATCCATCCATCCATCCATCTTTCCATCCATCCATCCATCCATCCATCCATCCATCCATCTATCCGTCTATCTATCTATCTATCCATCCATCCATCCATCCATCCATCCATCCATCCATCCATCCATCCATCCATCCATCCATCCATCCATCCATCTATCCATCTATCTATCTATCTATCCATCTATCTATCTATCTATCTATCTATCTATCTATCTATCTATCTATCTATCTATCATTTTGCTTTTTGGGTCACACCGAGCGATGCTCAGGGGTTTCTCCTGGCTCTGCACTCAGGAATTACTCCTGGCGGCGCTCGGGGACCCTATATGGGATGCCGAGGATCAAACCCGGGCGGCATGGGCCGGGCGCGTGCAAGGCAAACGCCCTACCGCTGGGCTATCGCTCCGGCCCCTACATAATTTATTTTACATGACATTGCTCCAGCCCTCTCTCCTGGCTTTGGTGCTACACCCGTCGGTCTCTGGAGCTATTTCTGACTGCCGGGCTCTGCCAACAGTGCTCTCAGCCCGCAGAGCCTGAGCTGAGTTGGCTGTCAGTTTTCTCTGTTGCAGGTGGCCCCCAGGAAGGCTTCTGCAGTCAGTCTCTCTGTGTCCTCGTCCTGATCGGGGGTGCGCAGCCCAGGGGAGGAATGGCTCTGCCCCCCATTCCTCCCCTGCGTTCTCAGCTCCAGTTTGGGCATAGGTGGAGGAATTTTCAGTCCCAGGGCGCAGTCTGGACGCAGCTGAGGCCCCTTTGTTGGTTTCCAGCAAATTAAAATTTATCTCTGGAGGAGGAAATGAGGGGCTGGGCTTTTTCCTCCTCCTAATGGACCCTGATGAAGGAAATGAATCAGCAGCAAGAGATCAGAAATCCGATCCCTGCTCGCCCCAGCTCAGAAAGGTCGGGGCTCCAGAGCCCAGAGCGGCAGCTGGGCTCCGTGTGTTTTATTATATAATTAACCTTGACCCTTCTGGGTTCAAAGAGAGAGGTTAGTTGGAAATAAATCAATAGTCTGGTCTGGTCACTTCAAAGGCTACAGCAAACCCTGGAAAATCCGGCATTGGCCAGTGTGTGAATTGGAATAAGGTGGCGGGCGGTGAGATCTGAGATGGAAATTAATTGTGTATCCGCTTCCTTTAATCAAGCAATCTGGTGTCTTCGTTTGTGGCTGGGGAGGGGGTTGGAGCCGGGGCAGGGACAATGGCGTCTTTCCCCAGTGTGGGGGGTCCCTAGCCCCCAGCAGTGGGACGCTTCATCCAGGCAGCCTGGAATTCCTCAACCCTCTAGGCATCATCCCAATAACACAGAGCCTTTGGGGGTGCTCACTAGCAACCAGGTGCCGGGGCTTGGGGGTCTCATTTCTTGTCCAGGGCAGCCTAAGGAGACAGGACACCTCTCCCCATCAGCTTCAGAGGCTGAGTATCAAGTCTGGAGTCGGTCCAAGGGTTCCTGAGTCTTTTTACTGCCACGGCTCAGAGAAATAAATGCTCGAGGTTAGAGGTGACTACAAGAGTATCCCACACGCACCGCAGAGCCTGGCAAGCTACCCATGTAGTATTTGATATGCCAAATACCAGTAACAATCATAGACCTCATTCCCATGACTTCATGGAATGGTTTGAGACTTTATGTTCCTGGAGCAAGCAGATGCCCTTGGGCTATTTCGCATGTGACAGGACATATGGGGATGTTACTGGTGCCCGCTAGAGCAAATCGATGATCTATGGGAAGACAGTGATACAGTGATGGCTCAGAGTGAAAATGAGATCAAGGGCCCAGACTCAGTGAAGGGAAGAGACCGGCCTTGCATGTGGTCAGCTCCGTGAATCTTTAGTACCGCAGAGGGGCCCGGGACCCCCCAGGCGTGATTCCTAGCACCACTAGGTGTAGCCCCAAATCAATAACTAAGATCCAAGGAAGAGCTGTACGGCCCCAGACTGCTCACGCTGGAGTCGTGGTATGCATGGAGCCAGGCTGGGCTGTTTCCGTCTTGGATTCCTGCTAGTTCTCCGGCTCTTTCATCTTTTGGGTCACACCCAGCGATGTTCAGGGGTTACTCTTGGCTCTGCACTCAGGAATTACTCCTGGCAGAGCGGGGAGGGAGAGGGGAGAGACCATATGGGATGCCAGGAATCGAACCCAGGTCGGCCACGGCAAGACAAACGCCATCCCCACTAGACTATTGCTCTGGCACCAGTCTGGCTGTTTCTTTCTTGTTTATGGCTCACTCCTGGCAGCCCTCGGGAATCACTCCTTTTTTGAGGGGGGTCACACCCGGCGATGCTCAGAGGTTACTCCTGGCTCTGCACTCAGGAATTACTCCTGGCGGTGCTCGGGGGACCATATGGGATGCCGGAGATCGAACCCGGGTCGGCCTCTTGCAAGGCAAATGCTCTACCCTCTGTGCTGTCACTCTGGCCCCCTCAGGGAATCACTCCTAATGGAACACGGAGGACCATATAAGGTTCTGGGAAGCAAACCTGGGTTGGCCGTGTGCAAGGAAGTGCCCTCCCCAGTGTCCTCTCAGGCCCCTAAACCTTTTGTGGTGTCAGGGATGGGGCCTCACGTGCAAGGGCAGCTGGACATATCTCATCCCTGCGCTGGATTATTTATTTATGCTTGATTTTGTTTTTTGGGTCACACCCAGCGATGCTTAGGGGTTACTCCTGGCTCTGCACTCAGGAATTACTCCTGGCGGTGCTCGGGGACCATATGGGATGCCAGGGATTGAACCTGGGCCAGCCACGTGCAAGGCAAACTCCTGTGATTATTTTTTTTTTTTTGTCACCGCCACGGCTCTCCTCAGGAAACCCTGCGGCCCGACCATATGGGGTGCGAACCCAGGCCCCGGCCCGCTGAGGCACCCCCCCCTGGGCTACGCCCAGCCCCTCCTGTGTTTTTTATGAAGCTAATACCATCAGAGCTGGAGAGAGCAGCTGGTCGAGCGCCTGCTTCACAAAAGAGAGGCCTGGGTCTGAGCCCAAGTCAGTGACTTCCGAGGATTGCGTGGGGTGGGGGAGCACCCAAAGCACCAAAGGGTGTGCCCCCCCACCCCAGTAGCCCTGAGGGCTGGGGATTGCCTTCAGCCGAGCAGTTTACCTAAGGTGGGGCGGGACAGGCGACATCCAGGTGTCATCCTCCCTGAATCCGCTGGGTGGCAGCAAAACGCTCCCCCGCTGTAGCCCCTCGCGGGCACCAGGGGCTTCCAGCTACATCTTCATCATCCCCTCTCCACCCCCACCACTCGGGGACACTTTGTTGGCTCACCCCATTTCTCTGCCTGGAACAATGTGTTTGTTTGAAGACTTTTTTTTTTTTATTCGCCTCTCCCGGCCGGGGCCGCACCCGCCCGCAACACGCCCTCCGGGGCCCGCCCCCCCCGACTTTATTTTTATTTATTGGCACTCCCAGCTGTCCTCAGATCTTCATCCTGGCTCTCTGCTCAGGGATCAGAGGGAGAGAGGGAGAGGGAGGAAGGAAGGAACAAGGATGCCAGAGCAGGGGGCCGGAGTGATAGTCCCAGCGGGTAGAGCATTTGCCTTGCACGCGGCCGACATGGGTTCGATCCCCAGCATCCTATATGGTCCCCCAAGCACTGCCAGGAGTAATTCCTAAATGCAGAGCCAGGAGTAACCCCTGAGCATTGCTGGGTGTGACCCAAAGAGAAAAAAAAAAGAGGCCAGAGTGATAGCACAGCGGGGTCGGTGCCTGCCTTGCATGTGGCAGACCCGGGCTTGACCCCCCCACCTTCCCCATCCCATATGGTGCCCCGAGCACCGCCAGGAGTGATTTGGACAAAAAGAGATAAAACACCAGGACTGGGCTGAGTTTTTGCCTTTGGGAAAATCAGTCAAGACAACGGCTCCAGGGGCCGGAGCTATAGCCCAGCGGGGTAGGGCATTTGCCTTGCAAGAGGCCGGCCTGGGCCAGCCCGGTTCGATCCCCCAGCATCCCATATGGTCCCCCCGGAGCACTGCCAGGAGTAATTCCTGAGTGCAGAGCCAGGAGAAACCCCTGAGCATTGCCGGGTGTGACCCAAAAAAGAAAAAAAAAAAATACAACGGCTCCAGGAGGCTCAGCCAGGCGCCACCTGGCACCCTTGTATTTTCTCACCCCCTTCTGGCCTGTCTTAGCCTCTCCACCCCCCAAAAGTCCCTTCCCGAGGGACTTTCAGCTGTTCTTTAAGAGAAGACCCTGTGTGCAAGGAAACTCCAGTCCTACCAAGACGGCTGGAGCGCCGCAGCTCTGGGGCCCCTCTGCAGGGCCCATCACAGCTGAGGGCCCAGGGCTCAAATCACAGCCCCGTGCCTTGGGGCGAGAACCAGAAGTCCCAGAAGTGCCCACATCTTTGCCAGTGCAGCGACCTCTAAGCCGTTTCCCTGATCTCTCTCCTAGACTGGCACAGACCCCTGGAGGTGGGGGCCCGGCCGAGGGGCTTCATTCAGAGGTGTGAACAGTGGGCTTCAGACCCCCAGCCCAGGGGACACGCGAGGTGGGGGGGGGCGGCGCTGTCCGGACACGAAGGCAGACTGTCCTGGGCATGAACTCTGACCCTACCACAGCTGGTGTGAGATTTGGACTGTTTCTTTCCCCCATTAGGTCCTATCTCGGCTTCATGGGCCGGGCGCTGACCCCCGAGGGGACCCTGACACACACATGACCTGACCCCGAGCTGCCCAGGACCCGGTAGCCATCACCCCGGCAAGACACCGGAAACTCAGGGGTCCCTCTTAGGACCCAAAAAGGAGCAGTGACAGGCCAGGTGATAGATCTCCCCAGGCTCCTGCCCAAGGGACATGTTCCAGGGTGAAGGGATACAGAAAAGACAGCAGGGGGCGCTGTCTGTCTGAACTGGGCAGCCCCCCCACGGGCACGTCCCACCTGAGTCCACAGGGACGCAACCTTCCAGCAAATCCCAAAGCCCACCTGCTTCAGCAGAGACCAACGCTCAGGATCGGGGGTCTGAGGAGTTTAGGGCTTGAGGGGTGCTTTAGATACTAAGTCTTAGACTTAAGGAATATACCTCTATCTTTTTTTCTCTTTAAAAAGTTTTCCTTCTGCTATTTAAAAAATTGCTACTGAGCGTACCAAAAATAGGCATTCCTTGGTTTTCTCCTTTTTTTCTTTAAGTATTTCAAAGAACAACATAACAAAAAAAGAGAAGCATCACGAAAAAACCTTGCCCACTTGGTATATAAAAATAGCGTCAGCTCTGTCTGCTGAGATCAGCCTGGGGAAGGGCTGGGGTGGCAGGAAGCAGGCGGACCCCGCAGAGGCGGGACACAGGACATTCTGGGGGGTCAGTGACTCCAGGGGCCATGTCTGGGGCATCCTAGCCAGGACAAAGGGGCGGAGGTGGTCAAGTTGGGAGTGGACAGACAGATGGCCCAGCAGGGCGGAGATGGACGGGGCCCGCACCGGCTGGGTCTGAGCGAGGAACAAAGTGTCCTCTTGTTTTTTGGCTTTTTCGCGTCTTCCTGACTGACTCTGTCTTCACTTCCGTGGACAAGGACCGACACCCATGGGCAGGTAGGACGGGGGGCCACAGGCCGTGGTCGGCGAGCCCCTGAGGTAGACGAGGTTTCTTCACCCCTGCAAACGGGGCATGGTTCTTTTTTTCCTTTTTTTTTTTTAAATTGGACGTGTGGCAGGCAGGGGTGCCAGAGGGGAAGCCCACCAGGCCGTGAGGTAGGAATGTGCGGCTGTGGGGACATTCATTCCGGCTGAGGTAGGTGCTGGCCGGCCAGGCGGCTGGCCTGAGGGCCCAGGCAGGGAGGCAGCGGGGCCCAGCCGGGACCCCAGACCTCACCTTCCTCGCTTGGCCTCTTTAAGTCTTTGTTTGCAAAAGGAAAACGTTACTTCAGTTCCAAGTCACGTGGCACCAGGCATCAGTAATGGGCATTTGCCGGGGGGCGGAGGGTCCCTGCGAGGCGACTTTCCATCCCGACCACCTGAGGTCAGTCAGGGAAGAGGCGCTGGGCAGCCCCCTGAGGCCCACAAAATGGACACATGTCGCCTATAACCTGAGAACGCGTGTCCCCATGGCGCGCCACTTGCACTACTGTCCAGAGAGCGCTGGGGGTCGGCAGGGCCTGTGGTGGGCGGGCAGGTCCCCGTGGGGCCTGTGCAGGGGGGTCACGGTGGTCCCCTCCTTGGGGACGCTCTGCAGCGGCAGCGTGGACAGGGGCGTCTCCTCACAATGGGCCTGTGTCAGGGACAGCACATGCATGGACATGAGAAACGGATGCCGCAGACTCAGCCCCGGGTCCCAGAGAACAGACGGGGGTGGTCAGGGGAGGGGGAGGAGGAAGGGGAGGAAGGGGAAGAAGAGGGAGAGGAAGGGGAAGAGGAGGGAGAGGGGGCGAGGGAGGGAAGCAGAGGAGACCGGCTCACCCTGCCGCTGGGGCGGGCTCCCGGTCCCTGCGTGAGGGGGCAGCGGGCCCAGCTCCTTGGTGTCCACCAGCTTCTCTCTGCGGCCCCCCTCATCCTGTCTGTGGCTCGGGGCTGGGGTGGAGACAGCTGGTTCTCCACATCCCTTGCACAAGAGGACCCTGGGGTGGGCACGGCGTGTAGTCAGGGGTGGCCCAGAGCCCAGCCCAAGGGCCCCCACACCCAGCGCCCCACCGGGACCCACCTGCCCCCTCTGGCCAAACAGGAGGAAGAGGACGCGAGAGGACGATGCAGGTGACCCCAATGTGGATGCCGACGACGATGCTGGTGGTGGAGGTGGGAGCACCGGCCTCCTCCTTCCGGCAGTCACAGGGCGGGCTCAGGGCTGCGGGGTGGGGCGCTGATAGGAACCTGCACGCCCACCCCCAGACCCACAGACCCGGGCCCGCTGGGAACTGTTGGGGACTTTCCTTCCTCCTTCCCTGAAGGTGCGGGAACCCTCAGCCACACCCCTAAGCCCAGCCTTGGGCTCTTAGCCTTATTAATGAGTCTCTTGTGCAGCTGCTGGAAGTGACACTTTTATTCAGACCAGTTCATTCCTGTTTGTTTTGGGGCTGGAGACGCTCAGGGGTTACTCCCTGGCTCTGCACTCAGGAATTACTCCTGGCAGTGCTCGGGGGACCATATGGGGTGCCAGGGATCGAACCCAGGTCAGCTGTATACAAGGCAAATGCCCTCCCCCACTGGACTATCACTCTGGCCCCTAAACGGTCAGCTACATTTTAGAAAATGCTGTGAATGTAACTTCGAACGGTAAATATATGAGAGAGAGAAGAAAAGGGCACAGCACTGCGCCTGAGCTGGGACCCAGGGTATTCTCAGGGGCCCCACCCGCCACCCCCGACCCCCCTGCCCCCATTCCCACGCCGCCGCTGCGGCGGGTCCTTGGCTCACCAAAGCCTTACCTGTCCTCCCGGACGCACCCCCTCAGGGACACAAAGCGGACGGTGGCATTGCCGTGCCCATGTTGGCTATAGGCCATCAGCTTCACCCTCATACACTGCGCTGGGGTCTGGGGAGAGATGGGGCGCTGAGTGGGTGGGGCGCTGGGAGGTCAGACAGCACCGCCTCACCCCTGCGCACCTCCAGGCACTGCCACACCCCTGCCCAGCTCCCAGCAGGCGCTGCCACACCCTGCACAGCCACACCCCCTGCACAGCGTCCTGCGCGACCACACCCCTGCCCAGCTCCCTGTGTGGCTTCACCCCTGCCCAGCCCCTGTGTAGCCACACCCCCTGCACAGCTCCCAGCAGGGCCACACCCCTGCACAGCCCCCTATGCCACCTCACCCCTGCCCACATGCACGCCGCCACACCCCTGCCCAGCTCCCTGCACCTGGATACTCCTGTCCGTTCCTGCCTGCACGGCACTGCAGTTCCTCTGCCCAGACCCCCCCCACGAGCCCCCCCCTCCCCTGGGCCTCCCCGCACCACCGCACCCCCTGCGTAGCTCTACCCTGCGCCCGGCCTCACCGAGCTGGGTGAGGTTGTAGGCGGACACGGTCCCGGGCAGCAGGATGGGCCCAGTGAAGGCGGAATTGCTGGCGGGCCGGTAGAAGAGCTTGAAGCCGCCCTGGAGCTGCGCCAGCCGCGGCCAGGCCTCCCACAGCAGCTGCAGCGAGTCGTGGCCCAGCACCCGCACGGACAGCGGCGGCGGGGCGGGCGCTGCAGGCAGGGAAAGGCGGGCCTTGACCCAGGCTCCCGCTTCCGGCCTTCTTCCCGGGAGCGCGGTGGACAGTCTTGCCGCTGACCGGGAACGGGGCGCGGCCGGCCCTTGCTCCCAGCAGACCGACCTAGCAGAGTACACGACCTGGACACGCGTGCCCGCTCAGCGGCCTGCGTGGGGCCCCCCCTAGCCTCACCTTCCCCCAGGGTGCTGGCCAGCGCGGGCGGGGACGCTGAGCTGGCCCCCGGGGCGTGTAGGCCTTGATGTAGAAGCTGTAGGCGGTGGACGGCTCCAGGTCGCTCACCAGGTGCTGGAAAGTGCTCTTGCTCACTGCCTCCTGGTACTCCAGCTCCGGTGGGTCTGGGGGGCAAATTGCCAGATGGGGGTGTCCGGGGTCCGACAGGGGCAGGACGGGCTGCGCGAAAGGCCGCGGGCACGGGCGCCACCTACCGGCAGCCCCCTCGGATGTGCAGGACGTAGCCTATGATCTCCTGGGTGCGCACCAGGGGCTCACTCCAGGACACGCGCACCTCGGTGGACGACACGGACACGGCCTGCACGTTGAGGGGGCCCAGGAAGCCCCTCGGCCCACAGCACAGTCAGCCGGGCACTGGCCTGGGAGGAGCCTGCGCTGTTCCCGGCCACGCACTGGTAGATGGCCTCATCCTCGGGGCCAACTCCGGATATGGTCAGGGTGCTGGAGGGGGGTGGGGAGCCTGGAGTCTCTCGCCCATCCACTGCCGCAGAGCCTGGGTGGGTCCCAGGACACGGACACACGCCCCACATTCGCTCTGCAGAGCCTCACCCCAGCACCCCACACATGCAGACACATGCAAATACATACATGCCCATGCAATGCATAGATACGCTCATGAGTTCACACGCAATACACACGCACAAGACACGCTCAAACGCACATACGTGCCTGTTGTTATTCTTGAGCCGGACATGGCCTCCGGGCCCCAGCACTTGTCCATTCTTCAGCCAGGTGACGTGGGGAGGGGCTCCCCCTGGGCCTGGCAGGTGAACATGGCGGTGGTCCCAGCCGGCCTGGAGATGGACTGGGGGGTGCTGGACAAACTCTGCTGGAGCTGGACACACAGAGAATAGGGGTCACCCTGAGCCTGGGGGAGGGGGCTGGGGACGGTCTCATGATCTCCCCCAGCACCCCGCAAATGGGGTCCTCCAGCCCCATCCAACCCCTGGACCATGATAGATCCCCATTTTAACGGCAGTTTGAAAGACTGACATTTGTATCCTAAAGCAATCAGCCGGAGCTCCCCGTTCAGGGAAATTGTTAAATAAATGTGCTAATAGGTTTGGCTGCACCTCCAAGGTGGAGAAGGAGAGAGGGATGAGGCCCCCTGAACAGGGGCCCTGCGCCCTGACATTCAATTCCAGCCGGGCCTCAAACCTCCATTAACACCGGACCTCACTGGCGTCCCTTCTCCCCTGGGACAGAGCACGCCACCCCCCACGCAGGATCTCTGACCCAGGGGCTCCAGGAGAGCCGCCAAGGCAGAGACCCGCGCCGCGCGCGCACGCACGCGCACGCACGCACACCCGCATACACACACAAACGCACACGCACGCCTCCATACAAGCACGAAGGTACACACACATACATATGCGCACGCACGAGGTGGAGGGGCGCGCAAGCGGCTGTGACGGTGTGGAAATGACACTAGCCAGGAAGGCGCAGGAGAGAGAGCGCAAGTGCCACACGTGTGAATAGAAACAGTGCGTGGGGGCCCCGCTGGGCTTCCAAAGCGCAGATGACTCCAGGGGTAGGGAGTTGATGGGGGCGGCTGAGGGCGGTGCCAAGAGTTAGTCGGGAGGGCGCATGGGGGTGCGCTGGCCGTGGGGAAGGCGGTGCAGCGCAGGAGAGGCAGGGAGAGAGGGACGGAAGCAGGGCTGGGGGGGCGGGGTACAGCCCTACCTTGCACAACCAGGCGGCCCTGCGCGGTCCTGCGCACCCGCGTGCCAGGCCTGTTGGCGGCGCACACATACACGCCCGAAAGTGCTGCACGGTCACGCCGGAGATGATGAGGTTGCCGGTGCCCAGCACCTGGATGCCCCTCCACCCCGATGGGGCGGCCGTCTGCGGAGGGAGGGAGGGGAGGGTCGGCCCCCGCTCGGCTCCCTCAGCCCCAAGGCCCGACCTCAGCTCTGTCACCAACCAACTCCTCCTCCAGGCCCCGTCGCCTCCCGGCAAGGCCAATCGGCTGCGCAGGGTCCCGCTAGCTATTTCTCTCCCGGGTTTCAGGCCCTTCCCGGCTAGGGAGACGCGGGCCAGATGGTGGGGCGGGCGCTGGCGCCTGCGCCTCTGCCCCGCCCGCCCAGCCCATCAGATTAGCGCAGTGAGAATGCAGGAGACAGCTCCCCATTCAGCCCCTGAAGTGGTGAAATCTACCCCCATTATCCGCAGGGCGCAGAGTGGAGGGCGCGGGTGAATGGACGCTCCACCCTCGCACTCGCCAGCCCGACCTCGCTGCTCACAGGGTCTCTACCTGTACCCCTCATTTCTCGCCTTCAGCTGCCTAGAGATTAAGGCTAGGGATTTAGGGGTCAGGCTCAAGACGGCCCAAGAGCATGGCTGAGCTCCCGAGGCTGAGCCGGGTGCTGGGGGCTAGCAGAGGGGGCTTGAGACCCCAAGCCCCAGGGGTGAGGAGAGGTGGGGTGTTGGGGGCTAAGCTAATTAAACTGAGCGCAGGCATGGCAGGGGGCAGCCCTCTCGGTCTTGAAAAAGAGCCACCCCCCCAGCAAACAGGGATTCAAGTCCCCAGCTGGGTGACGGGCCTGGCACCCCCCTCGGGAGGCGGGAAGGCCAGCAGGGGCTGGGGGCTCACCCAGGCGACTCCAGGACACAATGGGATCGCGGGTTGCCCGTGGCGACACACTCCAACACTGCCGTCTGGTGCACCGTCAGGGTGAGGTTCTCAGGCCCCACCAGGATCGTCGGCTCCTTGTGGCGCCCCGAGCCAGAGCCTGAGGGACACGGGACAGGGCTCACACTCAGCCAAGGCCCTGGCCAGGCCCCGCCCAGCACAGCCCACTCCCAGCATGGCCCACACACAGCGCTGGGCATAAACGCCCGCCCAGCACCCAGGGCAGGGACAGAGAGGCGAGGGGGGCCCTGCTTCACAGCCCCCAGGATGGGCATCCTGAGGAGGGGGTGTGGGCTCGAGACTCCTCCGCGGGGAGGGGGAGGTTTGGGGGGTGACGAAGGCGGGCTAGGCCCCTCACCGGACACTGTCAGTCTGGCCCCATGGCTGACACGGACGCTGGCGATGTTGGAGGCCACGCAGTGGAAGATGCCGCTGTCCTCGGCCGCAGGCCCGTGATCTCAGAACCCCCTGGGCAGCAGCGTGTACCTGCAGGGGCGGCCCTTGGTCAGGCTGCTGTCCCGAGACACACTGGGGCACCCACAGAGGGAGGCACCCCAAACTGCCACTTAAAACACCCATTTCTCTGCCCCTCCCCCAGTCCCACTTCTGGTGCCCAATCCAGGTCCAGCAAGCCCGGTGGACACCAGCCTCAAGACCTGTACACGCCCCCCCCCACCCCCACCCCGCGGCTTACCTCTCGTTGTCTGTGTCAATGGGGACTCGGTTCTTCTCCCATGTGATCTGGGGTTTGGGAAGCCCGTGGATCTGGCACTGGAATCGGGCCACACCGCCCTCCTCGCCCTTGGCGGCCTGGGGTGCACGTGGAAGTCGGACATAGCTGGAGGAGGAAAGAGGAAGGTATAAGGGCAGGGCACCCGCCAGGCGTCACGGGCAGGGCACCCACCAAAGCGGCACGGGCAGGGCACCCGCCGAGGCGTCACGGGCAGGGCACCCGCTGAGGCGTCACGGGCAGCAGAGGAGCATCCCCTGGTACAGGGCCAGAGTGACAGCCCAGCAGGGAGGGCACATGCCTTGCACGCAGCCAACCCAGGCTCAATTGCCGGCATCCCCTATGGCCTCTGAGCACCACCAGCCTGAGCATCGCTGGGTGTGACCCAAAAGCAAAACAAAATATAAAAACTAAGGCCCCAGGGACGGGGCTCAGCAGCTGCAGGAGACACCTCCTCCTCAGAGGGCAGCCTGCTGTGCCGACCTCTGAGGAAGGCTCTTGGCTGCCAGACCCCTAACAAGGAAATCCGGAGCTGCTCGGGATCCCCCGGGAACTTCTGCTCCCCAGAGCTGACCCGCAAAGGTCAGTCCCCAAAGCCCTGCTCCCCAGCGGTTACTCTGAACTTATTTTGTTCTTTATTTGGGGCCACACCCAGTAATGCTCAGGCTATTCCTGTCTCTGCCTTCAGGGCTCGTCCCTGGCAACTCTCGGGGACCCTATGGGGTACCAGGGACTGAGCCTGGGTCAGGTAACCAGTCAAACTCCTTGCCAGATGTTATCACTCCCGGCTCCTGAACTTACGGAGGTGAGTGAGGGCTCACGCAAAGCCGCAGGGGTCACAGGCCAGGGCCCTGAGGCCCAGCGAAGGGGCAGGTCACTGGGGCCCACTCTGGCTGCGAGCTCAGGAGCCACCCCTGGCGGTCTAGAGGACCGTATGGAGAGCCAGGATTGAACCCGGGTCGTGGCTGAAACGTCCACACAAGGTAAGCCCCTCACCTCCTGCACCCTCTCTCCAGGGGTTTCTTTGGGGCCATTTTTTGGGGTGCTGGGGTGGAACCGGGGTTCCAGAATGCCAGGCTTGTGCCCCAGTACTCTGCTTTTTGGGTCACACCCGCCATGCTCAGGAGTTATTCCTGGCTCTGTATTTAGGATTTACTCCTGGCAGTGCTCAGGGGACCATATGGGATGCCAAGAAATCAAACCTTGGTGGGCCACATGCAAGGAAAATGCCCTCCCCACAGGGCTATCGCTCTGGCCCCTGAGCCCCAATACTATGAAGGTCCCCAACCCCCTGCCTCATCTCCCGGCAGCTCCCGATGCACCCAAGATGGTGACCAGAATCTTGGGCGTGGTCAGACCCGCTGGGCCCCGCATCTGGGCAGTGTCGCCAGCCTCAGTCATCGGCACTAACCCTGGAGTTCTGTGGAGATCTATGGAGAGTAACCCAAAGCGCTCCCAGGCCCGTGCTGGGCTGTCTGGCCCCCCTCAGCCACCTCCTCACTGTGCCCGAGCCCTGGATGACCGGTGCCCGCCTGCCTGAGCCCAGCCCCAGCGTGCGGCTGCACATCTCATTAGAGCCCACTTTGCTTCAAGTGCAGAGTGAAGGCGCACCAGCTGTCCCCACAGCCCGCCCTCCCGCAGCTCTCCATCAACCTGGACAGTTGCCCCCTTCCAGAAGGGGCTGCCCTCACCCCCCACACGGCGGACCCTGGCGCCTGCTCTGGGCTCCCTGGGGTGGGTGGCACAGCCCTCTCAAGCCCCTCCCTTTGTGTGGGCCAGTCTGCACTGGGGCGGCCGAGGCCAGTCTTTGTGCCCGACTTCCCAGAGTCTCTTCCCAGAGTCTCTCGGGGCTGCAGCTTTTGTGGCGGCTTCTCTTCTCATTTGCATGTGACTCATTAAATATAAACATTCATAAAAGCAGCCTCCTCCCTGCCCGGCTCCCAGGCCCCCACTGATGCCGTGGCAGGCGCGCGCCCCAGGGTGCCCAGCTCTCTGGCGTCTGAGTGCCCACCACAGCCAGATGTGGGGGCTCTAGTCATCAGCCATGTGTCACTATTGAGGTTCAGCCTTTACAATGGGCATCTGGGGGGTCCCGGGTTGGGAGGCAAGCGCCCAGCTGGTGGCGCTTCAGGCTTGGTGAATGGGTTCCCCTACCTCAGCCCTGTGGAGCCTTGAGGTCAGGGGCCTGGGCCAGGCCAAAGGCTGTTTGGTGAAGGGACCTTGTCCAGCCCAGGTTCCTGGGGAGCACGGGCTAAGGCTACCTCCAGGGCACCCTGGCTGTGGGGGGTGCAGCTGCCTATGGCCCCAGAGCGCCACCGACTCCAGCTGGAGAGGCGCAGGCAGCCCCAGGGACCCGGTGGGACTAATGGCTGTGCCGACTGCAGATGCCGCCTCATTAAGGAGCCGAATCCTTTTGTTTTTGCAGCGGACGAGCTCGCAGAGGGCGGGAGCTGGCCCAGGGAGAGATGCTGCCGGAGGCAGAGGGCAGCTCCCGACCAGGCCCCACTGCAGAGACAGTTGTTAGGGATGGAGGAAGTGGGCCCCTCCCCTCTCCCCTCTGCCCCCACAACGATGAAGTCCCCAAAGGTGCTGGGTGGGGAGAATGCGTGGGGAAGAAAGAGAAGGCGCTGCTGACTGCGTGTCGCTCCGGGTCCCTGGGCGCATGGGCACAGCTGCACCCACCCCCTGTAGACCCCAGTGCGTCCGCTGGGCAGCTCCCATCGCCTGTGATTCAGCCTCGGCTCTGCCCAACACTGTGGTGGGCAGGGGGCGTTGGCCACACCCAACGATGCTCCCGACTTGCTCCTGGCTCTGTGTCCGAGAGAAGCTTGAGAGACCGTAGCGGTGCCGGGCTCGGGCTGGGACCGGCTGCATAGCTCTGTCCGATCTCGCTGGCCAGGCCCAACGCTCTATTGGATGGGAAGTTTTGCTTCCTTTAAAGTCTTTAGAGTGCCTGGCAGGGGGCGGGAGAGCCCGGACGGCGGGTAGGGCTCAAAGCCAACCCAGATTCAATCCCGGCACCGCGTATGGTCTCCAGAGTCCTACCAGGAGTGATCCCTGAGCACAGAGCCAGGAGTCAGCCCTGAGCATCACCTGCTGTGGGCCAAAACCAAACCAAACCAAAAACAGTGCTGGAGAGACACCCATAAAACCAGTCCTTCACTTCACAGATGGGAGATGAGGCCCTGACCAGTGCTGAGGCTCTTTCCTGGCCGGTTCCCTCACTGGCCACTCCTTAGATGTCCGCATGCTTCTTGGGAAGCGGCCCAAGTCCCCTAGATGGGTCTCAGGTCCTTGGCCCCTGGCTCAGCGGTCAGGGCCCAGGAGTGCCTCTGTCCACCCCTGCGCTCTCCCATGACCTGTCCTCCCTGGGGTCCCGAGCTTCTGCCACCTGCCAGGAGGGGCCATCAGGGGCCTCCCTTGGACTCTCCCATCCCTGCCTAGGGAAAAGCATCTCCCTGTTGCAGGCTGGAGTTTGTTTTTTTTTGGGGGGGTGGCGGGGGCTTCTTTTGGGTTACTCCTGGCTCTGCACTCAGGAACTCAGGAATTACTCCTGGCTGTGCTCGGGGGGACCAGCTGGGGTACCAGCATCGAACCCGTGGGCCATGTGCAAGGCAAACACCCTCCCTGCTGTCCTATCTCTCCGGCTCCTCGAGGATGAAGTTTTTGGTTTGTTTTGTTTTGTTTTCTTTTTTGGGTCTTTTCTTTTTTGGGTCACATGCAACAATTCTGGGGTTACTCCTGGCTCTGCACTCAGAATTACCCAGGATGGCAGTGTGCATGGCAAACACCCTCCCACTGTACTAGCCTCCAACCCCAGAGGAAGTTTTTTTTTATGTTTGTTTGTTTTTTTTGCTCTAGGGGAAGGAAGTTCCTTAGACCTGACTCTCTCAGGATGGATCTTTAAGCTTTTTTTTTTTTTTTTTTTTTTTTTTGGATTTTCAGTCACACACCTCGATGCTCAGGGGTTACTCCTGGCTCTGCGCTCTGGAATTACTCCTAGCTGTGCTCAGGGGACCATATGGGATGCCAGGGATCAAACCCAGGTTGGCAAGGCAACACCCTCCCGCTGTGCTACAACTCAGGCCTCAGGATGGGTCTTTTTGACTTATGACTCTGCTTTTGGCCAGGGCTTATGCTGGAGAGAGACAGCAACTGAGGAGAG
>JAJIBD010013997.1:0-35362 GCA_021461705.1 Cryptotis parvus
GTTAACACAGTAAGGGAATTACTGGAATCAGTAGTTCAAATCCCTTTGATACTTTCTGCAGATCCACTGAAGCAGTAGGGTTGTTCTCCTCAAGCCTTAACTCTTTGCTGGATGTAAAGTAGATGGGGGCTTCTCCCAGTGCTTTTCTCAGCAATTTCAAGCCTCATATAAGAAAACACAATCCCCTCCTAGTTTTACCAGGGTTGTTGAATTTTCTGAAGTCTGAGTTAAAATCCCATTGCAGCACTCTACACTTCTAGGGACACAGGAAGATGGTTCCCCTAAAGACTTGACAATTTCCTGAATGTCTGAAGATGGTGCAACTTCCTTGCCTGTCTGTGACTTAGAAAATCACTCCCACCACTATTCGTCTACATTTGAGTGAGTGACCACACATTGATGGAGCTTGTGGAGCCAGTTCAAATTCCATCACATGTCTAAATGATTCTAGGTATAGTTTTCCCCATCAAGCCTTTGTGCTTTGATAGACATGGGCTCTAGGGGGACTTCTACCTTGCCTCACTGAAGCTCTGAAAACAACCCTAATCTCTGCTTTGCTGGACATAGGCTCTCAGAGGACTTCTACCCTGTCCCCTGAAGCTCTGAAAACCACTCCAATTTCTTCAGGTCTATTTATTTGGAAGGGCATACATTGACAGTGTTCCTGTGGTGAGAGATCAAATCCCATCAACTTTCTTTGTGCTTATAGCTAAGAAGGTTGTCCCTCCATAGCCTTGGAATGCTGCTGGACACTTGCTAGAGGGGAGCTTATACTCTGTCTGTATAAAACAACACCATTGCCTCCATACTGACTGGAACAGAGGCTTTGCACTATATAGATCCTAGAGTCTAAGTTCAAATTCAATTGGTACCTTCCACACTTCTAAGGTATCAGGAGCGAAGTTTCCCTCATGCCTCAGTGCTTTGCTGGATGACTGCTGGATAAACTTATCTTGCTTGTCTGTGACTCAGAAAACCATACCCAGCACTGCCAATTTACGTTTGGGTAAGTGAGCACATGTTTTCTGAGTTTTCATAGTCAGTGCTCATACCCAACCACTACTCTCTTTGTTACTAGGGACTCTGAGATCAGTTTCCCTGAAGCACTGACTCTTGGCCTTGTGGAGGGAAGGTTTTATGCTGATTCGCTGTCACTCATAAACCACTGACAAAATGGTCAATTTTGTTTTGGATGACTGACTGCACCTTACTCAGTTCCTGGATCAGATTTCAACCCCCACCCCGCCATGAGCTGTACATGTTACTAGTGAGGCAGCAAAGTTGTACTTCTGAAGCTTTTAAATATTCTTGGATGCCTGCTACAGTTGTGCTTCTGTCTTGCCTGTCTTCAGTGGCAAAAGCACCCCCTCCACCATCGGGCCACCATTTGCAACGTGTCCATCCATTGACACAGTTATTAGAATCAGACTTCAAATCCCAACTCAGCTCTCTGGTCTTCTTTTTAATTTTGGATTGAATCACTGTGAGATAGACCATTATGAAGCTCTTCATGACTGAGTTTCATTCACACTGTGCTAAAAAAACCCATCCTTCCACCAGTGCACAATTCCCTGCACCAGTGCCCCCAGTTTCCATTCTACCACCCCACTACCCTGTCTAAATTTCAGATAAATTTCTTCCCTCTGTCATTCTGTCTCTGTCTGTCTGTCTGACTCTCTCTATATAACCTCTTGAACACTGTGTTTTCAGTATAGATATTGAAGTGGTCTCCTGTATATCCTTTCACCTACTTCAATACTCAGTTCCAGCTCTAATGTTACCATTTCCAACGTTCTCTATTTTACCTGCACTCCAGCCCCACACACTGTTGTATGTTTCAACCATTGACTAGTCCTCCTGGCCCCTGAATTTCCTGGCCTTGGACATTAGCCTCATAATATTTTTATATCCTACAAAATGAATGTGATCATTCTATGTCTATCCTTCTCCGTCTGACTCACTTCAATCAGCATGATGCTCTTAATGTTCATCTATATGTACAATTTTCATGACTTCATTTTCCCTAAAAGCTGCATAGTATTTCATTGTGTAGAGTACTATAGTTTCTTTATCCAGTCTACTGTTCTTGGATATTCAGGTTGTTTCCAGATTCTTTCTTCCAGAGCTGCTGGATGGAAGTCCTCTTTAAGCATTGGTGATTGGTTGAACTCCTTACGAGAGGTGAGCTTATACCCTGCCTCTCTGTGACTCATAAACCAGCTCCATGAGTATGCCTGCAATGAATATGGAATTACAAATGATGTTTCTGCTGTGTATTTCATGGTACCCAGTTTATATTCCCAGAAATAGCATTGCTGTGTGAAATGAGAGCTCAAACTCAATTTTTTGAGGAATGTCCATGTTGTTTTCCAAAAAGGCTGAACCAGTCAGCGTTCCCACCAGCAATGAATGAGAGTTCATTTCTCCCCACGTCCGTGTCAGCACCTGCTTGTTCTTGTTTTTATGGATGTGTGCCTGTCTCTGTGATATAATGTGATATCTCACTGTTTTTATTTGCATCTTCCTTATGATTAGTGATGAAGAATGCTTTATCATATGCCTTTTAGTCATTTCAATTTTTAAAAAAGTTTCTATTCACCTCTTCTCCAATATTTTGATGGGGTTGGATATTTTACCTGAAAATTATACTTCACTTGATCACTTGAATCCCATTATATATCGATTTGCTCGAGCGGGCGCCAGTAACATTTCCATTGGACCTATCACGTGCCAATGTAGCCCAATGGCATCTGGTTGATTCAGGAATATGAAGAGCCTCAAACTGTTCCTTCAGGGTCTTAACAAGGAAGCTCTTCACACGCTACCTGTCCGAATGCAAAGTGCCCTCCCCATAGAAAACCAGCAGGACAGTTCTACTGATCAAGAAGGGAGACATTCACGACATTGGCAACTATCGCCCCATCTGCCTGTTGTCTGTCATCTACAAGCTGTTTACACGAGTCATCCTGAACAGGATTAGCACAACACTAGATGAAGGACAACCATGCGAGCAAGCAGGTTTCCGGAAAGGATTCAGCACAATCGACCATATCCACACAGTAACCAAGCTCATTGAGGTTTGTAGGGAGTACAAGATGCCGCTCTGTCTCACATTCATTGATTTACAGAAAGCCTTTGATTCTGTGGAGACTGAAGCAGTCATCGAAGCCCTAGTCAAACAGGGTGTTCAAACCCAATACATCAAGATCCTTCGTGAGCTCTATTACAGATTCACCACCAGGATCTCACCATTCTACAAAGAAGTGATCATTGATGTCAAAGAGGGGTTCGACAGGGTGATACCATCTCACCAAAACTCTTCAGTGCCACCCTCGAGAACATCATGAGACAATTAGAATGGGAAGGAATGGGAGTGAAGATAGATGGTCGACAACTATACCACCTCCGCTTCGCTGATGACATCGTTCTAATTACACCAAATATTAGCCAAGCGGCACAAATGCTGGCTGACTTTAACCGAGATTGTGGAAAGGTAGGTCTACAGCTGAATCTGAAGAAAACTATGTTCATGAGAAATGAACTAGTTCCTGAGGCCCCATTCACTCTCAATGGAACAAACATCTCTGAACGCAGCAGTTATGTGTACCTAGGTCGAGAAGTCAACATGATGAATGACCTAAAACCTGAGCTGCGCCAGGAGGAAGAGAGCGGCATGGAATGCTTTCAAAGGCATCGAAGAAATAGCTAAAATGACAAAGAACCTTCAGCTCCGGGCACATCTCTTCGACTCCACCATTCTCCCTGCATTAACATACGCCTCAGAGACCTGGGCCCTACGAAAGCAGGATGAGAATGCTATTCGGGTCTCCCAGAGAGGCATCGAAAGAGCTATGCTTGGAATATCACGTCTCACTCAAGTGAGAGAAGGAATCGGAGTTCTGACCTCCGTTGCTATTCCAGAATCAGGGACGCTGTCTCGTTTGCCAAGGCATCGAAAATCAGATGGGCTGGACATGTAATGCGATTTGGAGACAACCGCTGGACTAGAGCCGTTACCGACTGGATCCCACGAGATGTCAAAAGATCACGTGGCCGCCCACCTACAAGATGGTCAGACTTCCTTGAAAGTTATACTAGTGTCTTGTATATCATTGATATTATCTACTTATGAGATGGGTATTGGGTAAATATTTTTTCATTCTAATGAGTGTATCTTATATCTTGTATCTTGTATCTCTGTATCTTGGTCACTGTTTCCTTTGAGGTACAGTGCTTCTTAGTTTAATGTAGTCCCATTTATTTATCTTTGCTTCCACTTGTGTTTCATCTTTGAAGATGCTTTTACCTTTAGTGTCAACACTGGTATTCTTAGGATGCAGGAGATTTGGTCCCCCTCTAGCTTTGGCACATTGCCTGAATGCCTGCTGAAGTAGGCCTTTTTCCTGCTTGTCTGTGACTTGGGAAACTACTCCCACGACTGCCAGTTTATCTTTGGGTAAGTGGCCACAGTTGATGTACTTTCGGTGTCAGAGTTCAGATACCATCACTGGTGTCTGTACTTATGCAGGAAAGTTTTTCCCTTCAAGCTTTTTGGGTTTGCTGGATACAGGCTCTATAGGGGCTTCTACTCTCCCTCTCTTTGGCACAGAAAACCACCCTAACCTCTCCAGTGTAAGTTCTACAGTGGGGAGAGGTACTCAATGACATTGTTCCTGGAGTTCAATCCCATCCAGCTCTCGAGCTTCTAGGGACTGAGAAGATCCTTAAGACTTAAGCCTTGATGTGTTGCTGTACATCTGTTCAAGGGGTCCTTCCTTGCTTGCATGAGACTCAGAAAACCAAATCACTTTTGCATGCTTATGTTTTACCATTTTTGTAAACAGAATTCATATCACATTGCCCCTTTTCTTGCTTCTAGAGACACCAGATAGAAGTCCTCTTGAAGCATTGGTGCTCAGTTGAACTCCTTGTGAGAGGTGAGCTTATACCCTGTCTCTCTGTGGCTCATAAATCAACTCTGTCATTGCCAATCATCCTGTGGAGGAGTGGTTACACATCTGCAATCCTGGAATCATAATTCAAATCCTCTCATAGCTCTCTATGCTTCTAGGCAGGCAGGAGTTATGTACTACTCAAGTCTGATGCATTGTAGTACGCTGGCTGGAGCTGTGCATCTATCTTGCCTGTTCTCAGCTCACAACGCCAGCCCCTCTGTTGAGCATCTACCTTCATGGAGTTTTTGGAGTCAGAGTTAAAATCCCATTACTACTCTCCCTGCCTTCAGGTAAAAGAAGAGATATTTTCCAAGCAATTGGCTTTACTGGCTGCTGGTTGCATTAGTGCCTCTCTGCCTGCTAGTCATTTCCCTGTGCGTTGCTGGGAAACCTAACACTTTTTGCTCATTTACCTGTGCAAGAGGGTCTTCATGTTACAGACATCCATAGGTCAGAATTAATTTTCTATTACAGCTCTCTGGACATCTAGAGAGGCAGGAGAGTTGTTCCCATCAAGCCTGGTGTCAAGGGAAGCCTGCTTGAGGGGGCTTCTATCCTGCTTGTCTATGTCTCTAAAAACCACACATATGACTGAAAGTCTACCTTTTGGTGAGTGGCCACATGTTTTCAGGGTTTATTTAGTCAGAGCTCATATCGCATTGCTGCTCTCTAAGGAAGCAGTAGAGTTGTTACCCTCAATCCTTGATGCCTGACGATTGCTTGCTGCAGGAGGGCTAGTCCTCTGCCTCTCTGTGTCTTGGAATACCTGATCTATACCAGAGGTCTGTCTGTGGATAAGGGAACATACTGCTGGAGTTCCTAGAGTCAGAATTAGTTCAAAATCCATCTCCCTCTCCTGCTTCTAGGCACATAGGAGTATTGTTCCCTGAAGCCTTGGCATTTTCTGGACTCCTGCTGGAATGGAGCTTTTTAACTGCATACCTGTGCTGTGTAAACCAATGCCAATCTCAATGTTCTATAAGTAGAAGAGTTTCCTCATGTTTAAGGAGTTCACAGAATGAGTGAAATCCAATATCAGCACTAAACGCCTCAACAGGAAAGGAGAGTAGTTCACCTAATATCTTGGGGCTTTGCTTGAGTCCTGCTAGAAGGAACTACTGGACCCTGCTTATCTGTAACTAGGAAAAACAGAATCATGACTGCCAGTCTACCATTTGGTGAGTGGTCACCTGTTTGCACAGTTTCTGTAGTCAGCACTCATATCACATTGCTGTTCTTCTTGATTCTAGGGATGCAGGAGAGTTGTTCCTCTCAACCCGTGGTTCTTCATTCATCATGTGTACCAGGGGCCTTATCCATTGTCTCTCTGTGTCTCAGAATACAAGCCACACCTCCAATGGTTTACATGTGGTTGAGGGGCCATGCTTAAAATCTACCCCTATCCCTACAGGCCTACCTTTTGGAGTATGGTCTTAAATTATAGAGTTTTGGAGTCTGAGTTCAATTCCCTTTGCTCTACACTTCTAGGGACAATGAAGTTTGTTTTTCTCAAGCCTTGATGCTTTGCTTGACAGCAGCAGCAAGAATATTTTTCCTTCATTAGTCATTTCCTTGAGCGTCTGGGAAAAGCAACCCCACTTGTGCTGATTTAACTATGGGTGAGAGGCTGGTGTTGACTGAGGTCACAGGCCATCCTGGAGTCAGAATCCAAATCCCATCTCTGCAATCTGGTATTCTTGGCACACAGGGAGTTGGTCCCTTCAAGCCTTGGCACCTTGCTGCATGCCTCTTGGAGGGGCCTTTCATGTTACCTGACTGGGACACTGAAAATGAAACCCATCGTAGCTGTTCTACCTGTACACTGTAGACACATGATGATGGAGTTTCTTGATTCAAAGATCAAGTCCTATTGCTGCTCTCTGAATTTCTACTGAAGCCGTAGAGTTTTTCCCATCAACCTATGAAGCTTTGCTGGATGTCATCTGTATAGAGGCAATCACCCCACACTATTTGCAGTGTCCCCAAGCCTCAGGAAAAAAAATTCCACAAGAAACTCCCCTCCCCATCAGTGTTCCTGCTGTCTGGGCTCTAATCCCATCGTGCTTCTAGGTACACAAAAGAGTGTTTCTTTATCGCCTTGGAGTGTTGCTGGACACTTGCCAGAGAGGGCTTTTACACTGCCGGTTTGTTCCTGTGTAAAACAATACTATTGCCACCATTCTCCACTTGGCTAGGGCCTTACAAAGATATAGAAGCTAGAATCACATTTCAGAACGCACTGGTGTCCTCCATGCTACTAAGAACCCAGGAGATATTTCCTTCATGCCGCAACACTTTGCTGGATGACTGTTGGATGGACCTTCTACCCTGCCTGTCTATGAATCAGAAAGTCACACCCAGCCCTGTCTATCTTCTTTTGTCAATTGATGAGAGGCATTTGCTGAGTTTCAGGAGTCAGATTTTATATCCCATCATATCTCTCATTGCTTTTATGGATGATGAATTGTTCCCTGAAACATTGTTGCTTGACTCTTTGCCTTTTTGGAGGGGGATAATTTGCTGCTCCCCTGTGTCTCAAAAAATGACTCCCATGATCACCAATATTTCTTTGGATTATTGGCCATACCTTACAGAAACAATTTGACAAGAAAACTTGGAATTGTGTATTCTCTACTAGAATTGAGTATTGAAAGTAAGATCCTTTGTGTGTGTATTACAACCACAATGCGCAAAAGGAGAGAGAGGGAGTGGATCAGAGTTTAAAATGTTTAGCATCTGTATTTGCTACTAGGCAGGCAGGAGAGTTGCACCCCCTGCAGCCTCAGCACATTGTTGGACGCCTGCTGCAGGTGTGCTTCTATTCTGCCTGTCCTCATTTCGAAAAACACCAACTCCACTAGTGGTCAACCTTTGGGTTGGGCCCACACGTTAGTGAAGTTTCTAGAATCAGAATTAAAATTTAATTTCAGCTCTCTGGTCTTATTTTTAAAAAAACTTAATTAAATAACCATGAGATAGACCTTTACAAAGCTGTTCATGATTGGGTTTCATTCATACAGTGTTCCAACACCCATCCACTCACCAGTGAAAATTTTCTAGCACCGGTGTCCCAAGTCTTACTGCCATCAATACCCAGATTCAAACAGAGTCTATAGCAGGCAATATTCTCTCTCACTTCTCTCTCTTCTTTTGTGAATTGGGTTGTAATACACACAAAGGATCTTACTTTCAATACTCAGTTCTAGTAGAGAATACACAATTCCAAGTTTTCTTGTCAAATTGTTCCTTGTCTCTCTTACCTACTCACTTGTGGTAGATTCCAATCATTGACAAGTCCTCCTGGCCCCTGTCCTCCCTGGTCTTTGATATTATCTACATTCTACATTGTTATATCCCACAAATGATGCACTCATTTTATATCTAGCCTTCTCCTTCTGACACATTTTACTCAGCATGATATTCTCCATTTCCATCCATTTATAGGCAAATTTCATGGCTTCCTTTCTCCTAAGAGCACTATTGTCTTCCATTGTGTAGATATATCATAGTTTCTTCTTTCAGTTGTCTGATCTTGGGCACACAGATTGTTTCCAGATTCTAGCTATAGGACGTTCTGAACATATAAGTGCAGATGGTGTTTCTGCTGTGTGTTTCATGTCCCACAGTGTATATTCCCATAAGAGATATTGGTGGGTCAAATAAACATCAATTTCTAGGTTTCTGAGGAATGTACATATTATTTTCCAATAAGACTGTACCAGTCACGATTCCCATCAGCAATGATGAAAGTCCCTTTTGCCCCACAGCCATACCAGCAGTGTTTTTTGTTCTTTTGGATGTGTGCCAGTCTCTTTGGTGTGAGATGATATCTCATTGTTTTGATTTACATCTCCTTAAGTTTTAGTGATGAATAGCTTTTTTCCAAAGAAGAAATTTCAACTTATTATTTGAAAACGTTGCTGTTCATTTTTTATCCCCAGTTTTGATGGTGTTGGATTTTTTTTCTTGCAAAGATACACTAGTGCCTTGATATATTTAATATTAACGTCTTATCAGATGGGTATTGGGTGAATAATTTTTCCTATTCCAATTGTGCTTTGGTATCTTTCATATCTTGATCCCTATTTCTTTCAGGTGCAGAAGGTTTGTTTAATGTAGTCCTATTTGTTTATCTTTGCTTGCATTTGCTTGGTCAGTGATATTTAATCTTTGAAGATGTCTTTAGCTTCAGCGTCATCTCCAGTTTTCTTTGGACACAGGAAATTTGGTTCTCTCAAGCCTTGGCTCATTGATGGACACCTGCTGGAATGGACCTTCAACTGCACTTGGGTAAAACACCATTTTCACCATTCTACCATGAGTTGGTGAGGCCTCAGTTTGATATAGAAACTAGAGTCAGAGTTCAAGTCCCATTGGTGCTCTTCACTATTCTAAGGCTGCATGATAGTAGTTCCCTTCATGCATCATCACTTTACTGGATGCCTTCTGTAAGGGCCTTATAACTAACTGACTTATGTGAGACGAGGAAAACCAAATGCACAGCTGCCAGTTTCCCTTTGGAAGAATGGCCATGAGTTTTCGGAGTTTCTGTTGTAAGAGTTCATATCACATCACCGTTCTCCTTGTTCTATGGATGCTGGAGTGTAGTTTCTCTCAAGTATTGGTGCTTTGCTAAACTCCTGCTGCGGGGGCTTCTACCTGCCCTTAGTGTGGGCCCAAAAATCAACCATATCATTGTCAATATTCCTGTGGAGGAGTCAAAATGAAATGTTGAATTTCTGGAGTCAGAGTTCAAATTCCCTCACAGCTCTACATGATTCTAGGCAGGCAGGCAAGTTTGGTGCATTTCCGGTTGCTGCGGGAATGCACCTATCCCTCCTATCCTAAAGTAGCAAGACCACCCTCTCCACTGCTGATCTACATTTGGGGTAGATGTCCATGGGATGTCAGAATTTCAGGAGTCAGAGAGACAGAGAGTGTGAAAGAAAGAGAGTGAGAGATTGAGAGACAGAAGAAAAGTGTCTGCCATTGAGGCAAGTTGGAAATAGAGGTGGGTATTTGAGGGGTGGTGGGAGGGAAACAGAGACAATATGAGGATGAGGGCTTTCCCCTAAGGTAAACTCTGTTTCTTCAACTCAGAATACCACCCCTATAGCTTTTATTCTACTAGAGTAAGAGGTACCTTGTGAAGAAGGAATTCCTAGTGTCAGATCTCAAATCCCATCGCGTTCTTCAGAGTTTCTAGAGAAAGCAAGTTTGTTTAATGCCTTGAAACTTTGTTAGATGCCCCCTAGAGAATAGTTCCCCTCAAGCTTTGGTGCTTTGCTGTATGCCTGCTGCAATGGACCTTCTAGCCTGACTCTTTGTGACTATAAAACCAGCCCCATCACTACCAACCTTCCTTTGGAGGAGTAGCCATGCATTGCCAATTATCTGGAGTCAGAGATCAAGTCCCCTTGCAACTCTCTATACTTCTAGGCAAGCAGGAGAGTTGTACCTCTCAAGCTTTGGCGCATGGTTAGATGCCAGCTGGAAGGGTATTTCATTTTATAGAAGCTTTTCTAAAAATTAATTTTATGATTTACAAAGTTGTTCACAGTACAATTGTTTCAGTCATTCGATACTCCAACACCAGTCCCACCACCAATGTGCCCTTACCACGACCAAAATGCCTTGCTTCCCACACACTCATTCCCATTCCTGCTCCCTTAGCACACACTAATCAGATTGCTTATTAGAAAATATATCTTATATCTCAGAATGGTATTGCTAAAGCTATAATCTTTTTACTGGGTTGTTACATGCAATTTGGGCAATCAAACATCTTTGCTTAAAAATATGAGCAGAAGTACACTCCATGCAGTAAGTTCATAAGTGAAACAGTAACATAGATTGCCCAATTGCTGTTCTCTAAATTTTTCAGTAGCGGAGAGTTTTACCCATCAGGTATTGCATTTGCTGGCCACCTGAAGCAGGACTTCCTCTCATGTCTCTAGTCATATCTTCTGGGCCACAGAGACACCCAACCCTTTTGTGCCAATGTAACTGAGGGTGAGGGTCTCACATTAGAAGACCATGAGTCTGAGTTTTTATCACATTGCAACTTTCTGGGCTTCTTGGGAGGCAGAAGAGCCTTGGTGCTTTGCTGGACACCTACTGGAAGGGCTATTCTTCCTTATCTGTCTAAGTCTCAGAAAAACAACCTCACTGCCTCTGTTCTACATAAGGGTTGAGGTGCCACTCATTGATGGTGTCCTTGGATTAATAATTTAAATTCCATTGATGCTTTCTAGCTCCACCCAGCAGAAGAGCTAATCACAAGCCCGGCTCATCAGAGACCCACCCTATAGCAGTCTTTTTCAAGCCCAACCCAGATATGCCTGATCCAGAGACTTACATACATGGGCAGAGCTGCCATCGGCCAGCTGATCATGAGGCAACCAGGAGGGAAGGCAGGTTCTAGCCCTGGCCAGCCATCCCAGCAGAGCCTCGCAGAAGCCAGAGAAACTCCCACACCATGAGGGCCACCATTTTACACATTCGGACTCTCCACTCTTCAGAGCTCCACCCAGCAGAAGATCTGATCACAAGCCTGGCTCATCAATAAATCACAATCCCAGTACATCAATAAATGCATGAGATGAGAGGCGACTACAAGAATACACCACCTGCATGGCAGAGCCTGGCAAGCTACCCGTGTCATATTTGATATGCCCAGAACCCAGTAACAATTATAGAACTCATTCCCATGACCTGAAGGATTGGTTTGAAGCTCTTTTGTGTTCCTGGAGCAAGCATATGCCCTTTGGTTACACTAGCATGCGACAGGATGTATGGAGATGTTACTGCTGCCCAATCGAAGCAAATTGATGAACAACAGGAAGATAAGTGATACAAGTGATGCTTGTGATGCTTTCCACATTACTAGGGTCACTGTAGATTTGTTTTCCTAAAGGTTTGGCACTTTGCTGGACATCAGCTGAGGGAGAAAGGGGTTTTCTAAGCTGATTTCTGAGACTCTACAGCTCGAAATTCCACTCTAGCTTTATTTCTAGCGGACACCAGCTGGATAGAGGAAGTTGTTATGTGGAGGGAAAGAAACTGAGGACATTGGTGTTGGAAAATATACTCTTAGAGGAATGGGTTAGGAACATAATATGACTGAAATCCAATTATGAACAGCTTTGTAATTGTCCATATCACAGTGTTTCAATCACCTGTATCACTTGTCTTCCTGTTGTTCACCTATTTGCTTGGCGGGTACCAGTAACATCTCCATTCATTGGGAATGAGGTCCATTATTGTTACTGTTTTTGGCATATCGAATACACCATGGGTAGCTTTCCAGGCTCTGCTGTAGCTCTGGGTTCATCCCAGTAGGCCCCAATCTCTTTCTATGTCAGACCATCAACCATCAAGGGCCCACAAGGCAGAGCCCTGCGTGTAGACCATTTGTGGTACCAGGTGTAAAAACTGGCTTAGCCATATGGTTGGGTAAGGCAAGCACCTTACCTGCTATACTATCTCTCTGACCCCCACTATGGTGAATTTTATGTCAGATGAACTTTTCAATAAAAAAATAATAGTCCAGCCTTGCACACAGCCAACCGGGTTTGATCCCGGCATCCCATATTGTCAAGCACTGCCAGGAGTAATTCCTGAGGTGCAGAGCCAGGAGTAACCCCTGAGAATCACCGAGTGTGAACCAAAAAGCAAAAAGAAAATCAACAACACTGGGCTGGAGAGAAAGTACAGAGGGTAAGGCACTGGTCTTGCATGTGTTTCAATATAATAATTTAAATAAAATCCTATTACCACTCACATTGCTTTTAGACACGGAGGAGAGTTGTTTCTGACAAGCATTGGGCTTTGATGGCCAAAGGCAGCAGGAGGGATTCTTCTTGCATCAGTCATTTCCTCTGGGTACCTGAGAAAGCAACCCTTTTGTGCCAATGTACCTGTGTGGAAGGAAGCTCATGTTAAGACACCTCCTTGAGTCAGAGTTTCTGTCCCATAGCAACTCTTTGGGCTTCTAGGGAGATAGGAAGCCTATCCTCCTCAAGCCATGGACTTTTCTGAATGCAGGCTTCAGTGGGGCCTCTCGACTGCCTCTTGGTTACTCAAAATATGAGCTGCATCGAGAGTGCTCCACCTGGTGATGATAAGCCATGCTTTGCAGTTTCTAGAGTCAAGAGTTCAAATCTAATCGCAGATCTCTAGTTTTCTAAGGACTCAGGAGAGTTGGTCCCCCTGATGTCTTGGCAGTTTGCTGGATGCCTGTCTGAGCAGGATTTGTCTCCTACATGTCTGTGGCTCAGAAATCCAACCTTACTGATGCTGTTCTACTGATAACCAGGGTCACAAGGAGATGTCGTTACTGGAATTAGAGATCAAATCCCATTACTGCTCTCTGCCTTTCTGGGAAAGTGGGAGAGTTCTCTTCCCTTAAACCTTGGCTTTTGCTGGGCTCCGGTTCACTGTGGGTTTCCTGATGTGCTATTTTCTCCCTTACACAACTCTGATAATCAATCCCATGGCCCTGCTCTATCAGTGGGCAAGAGCCCTCTCGTCCAGGGTTTATGGAGTCAGAAGTCAAGCATCATTGCTGCTTCTAGGTACAGAGGAGATTTGTTCCCTGAATATTTGGCAATTTGCTGGATTCCTGCTGGAGGAGGCCTATTTCTCTGCCTGTCTGTTTCTTGGAAAATCATTTGACCCCTGTCCGTCTAACTTTGGATGAGAGGCCACAAAATGATGTAATTTCTGGAGTCAGATTTCAAATGCCCCTGAAGTTCTCCCAGCTT
The DNA here is from genome assembly GCA_021461705.1 of Cryptotis parvus. Lineage (NCBI taxonomy): Eukaryota > Metazoa > Chordata > Mammalia > Eulipotyphla > Soricidae > Cryptotis > Cryptotis parvus. The sequence goes on from JAJIBD010013997.1 coordinate 13,721, forward strand.
CTAGGGTTGCTTGAGTGCTGCTTCCATGAAGCCTTGGCAATTTGTTGGACAGAAACCCTAGGGGAATGTCTTCTCTGCCTCTCTGTGGCTCTGAAAACCACCACAAACTTTGTGGATCTACTGTGTTGTAAAGGCCACTTGTTGGTAGAGTACCTGCTCAGAGTGCAAATCCCTTCCAGATATTCATGCAACTAGGCAGGCTGGGAAGTTTTATCCCTAAAGCCTTGGCATACTGCTAGATGCCTGCTGCAGGAGAGATTCTCTCCTGTGTACCCTCAGTTTCTAAAACAAGTCGTTCCCTATATCCTCTGTCTATCGGGGAGTATGTATGCATTAAAGAGTTTTCTGGAATCAGAGTTCAATTCCCATTGCTGCTCTCCATGGTTTTAGATACTAAAGAGAATTGTTCCCGTCAAGCATTGGGCTTTGCTGGAAGCTTCTGAAGGATGCTTCTATCCTTTGTATGTGGCTCAGAAAACCACCTGTATTGCCTCTGGTCATTTTTGGGGGTGAGGGAAAACTGTGGAAGGAACTCTGCGTGAGAGTTCAAATCCTTTTACCACACTTTTTGTGGTAGGCAGGAGAACTGTTCCACTCAAGCCTTGGCACTCTGCCGGATTTCTGCTGGAGGGTACCATCTTCCTTGCCTGTCTATGAACTGAAATAACACTCCCATCACTGAAGGTGTACCATTGAGTGAGTGGACACAATTTAATGGATTTTCTGGATTTAAAGTTCAAATTCCATTGCAGGTCTCCATGCTTCTAGGGATGCAGGAGTGTTGTTCCCTTCCAGCCTCGATGCTTTGCTGCATGCAGGCTGTAGGTGGAGACCTCTACCCTGCTCATTGCAGTGCAAAAAAAAATCTACACCACTACTTCAGCTCTACCTTTGGTGTGGAAAGGCCTTGTGTTGACTGAGTTCCTAGACTCAGAGTTCAAATAGTATATCTGCTTTCCACACTTCTAGGAATGCAGAAGAGTGATGCCCTTAAAGCCCTTAAAGCCCTTAAAGCCTTGGCTCTTTCCTGGATGCCTGCTGGATTGGGGCTCTGTTGGGGAGTTGTAGGGGTCCCAAAAATATCAGGGAATGAGTTACCTTTTGTCTCAATGACCAGCTTCAGATGGAAAACCACAAGTTTAGCCCAGTTCCAAAGACTTTTACTAATCACCAATAATTAGACAATTTATGCTACTACAGCTCAAGATAGTGGGATTTCCCAGACCTATAGCTCTTGGCCAGAACTCCAACCATGCACTTGGGCTTAGGTTTCCCACCAAAATACATGGCTCTTCCCCAATTTGGAAACTTTATCTACCCAAAAGCCAGAATCCTTTCTTCAGGGTGGGTTGTGTTAACAAAGATCAATGAATCAGCTTTTAAGCACAGAAATTATATGGTGCCACACCTCTAGTTCAGGACTAAAAAGGCTAAAGCCAGGTTCTACTTCCTTTATCCAAGATTATTTCTTATATCAAAGCATTGGAGAGAGGGCTGGTATAAATAAATAAATCTTAATGGATGTATATTCATGAGGCAAATCACATCATAATTTCATGGACTTCATGCAGTCTAGATGGTACTCACTAGGTCCTTCTTATTTCTTCTCTGTACCAGGGTCATTCTGAGTGTCCTGTCCTCTGTTTACTGAAAGTGTCATGCTTGTTTCTCTGAGGGAAAACTAGCATGATACCTCTACTGATCTTGGCAGAGTTGATAAACAGTAGTCTCAACCAGGGTAGTGATCTCCAGGGCAAATTCTAATTGTCCCAACCTTGGATTAGTGGATGTTAAGAGGAATTGTACCCAATTATATAGCATTGAAATCATAGTAGAGATTATAATAATATACCAAGAGCTATTAATTCAGAGTCAAAATGACTCCTGTAACTGCTACACCCTCTATTAGTGTTTACACAAAAGAGAGTTCTCTTTAGCATGAATCTTGGCTTAAAGACAGGTAAGTAGCTTAAATTGTAAGTAGTTTAAATAGCAAGATCCAAAGGTAGCTGGTCCATGTCTTCCAAAAGAGTTTCTATGCTGTCTTCCACAAGCTGGAAATCTACCTCTACCCTCCACCCTCACTAATCTACATTTTTGGGCATGGTGATGGATTGCAGAGTTTCTGGAGTCTGAGTCAAATCCCATTGCTGCTCTGCACTTATAAGGCCTCAAGTGGTTGTTCTTCTTAGCCTTGGTGCTTTACTGACCAGCATCAGGTGCACCTCTTTCTGCAATGGCCACTTCCTCTGGGTATCAGGTAATGCAACCCCACTTGTGCTTATCTACATGTTGGGTAGGGGCTGGCATTGACCCTTATCCTAAAGTCAGAATTCTAATCCCACCTCAGCTCACCTGTCTGCTGTTAAATAAGGGGAGTTTGTTCCCTCAAGCCTTGACATTTTATTGCCACCTGCCTGAGAGGTATGAAATCTTTCCTGACTATGACTCTAAAACCCAACCCCATTGCTACCAATCTACCTGTGTGGCTAGGTCACACATGGATGGAATTACCAGAATCAGAGGTCAAATCCTCTTGCTGCTTTCTGTACTTCTATGAAGCAGTAGAGTTGTCCCCCTCATGCTTTGCTTAATGTCTGCTGAATGGGTGCTTTTTCCCACATAATTTACTGCCTGCCCTAAACTCAGATAACTAGCCCAAGTGTTAGGGACTCCCCATTGAAGGAGTTCTTGCATTTAGAGTTCAAATCACATTGTTTTCTCTGCTTCTAAGACTCTGGTGGCTTGTTTCCCCCTTTTTGCTTTTTGGGTCACACCCAGCAATGCTCAGGGGTTACTCCTGTCTCTGCACTCAGGAATCACTCCTGGCGGTGCTCGGGGACCATATGGGGTGCTGGGGATTGAACCCTGGCAGGCACAGGCCACCCGCATGCAAGGCAAACGTCCTACCCTCTGGGCTATCGCTCCAGCCCCATTGTTTCCCCCCCTTTTAATGCAGTGTGCTGAATGCCTGCTGGAGAAGATCTTCTTTCATGCCTGTCTGTGACTTGAAACACCACTCCCACCACTGCAGGTCTACCTTTGAGTGAATGGCCACACATTGATGGATTTTCTGAATTTAAAGTTCAAATCTGATTGCAGCTCTACTTGATTCTAGGGATGTAGGAGTGCTGTTTCCTTCCAGCTTTGGTTCTTTCATGAATGTAGGCTGTAGTGGGGGCCTCCACCCCTACTCTCAGTGGCTCAGAAAACCACTTTGATCTCTGTAGGTCTACTATGGCGTAGGGGGGCACTCATTGACATAGGTCAAAATCAGAGTTCAAATCCTATTGCACATCTTCATGTTTCTAGGGATGCAGGAGAGTTGCTCCCTTCATACCTTGGCAAGTTGCTGGACCACTGCTGAACGGGTGCTTCTACCCTGCCTGAATAAGTCTAAGAAAATTAATCTCACTGCTGCTGCTCCACCTGTGGATTCAGGGGCCTACACGTTGACAGTTTCTTGAGTCCAAGTTCAAATCCCATTGCTCTCTGCACTCTTTTTTAGACTCAGGGATTGTTCCCCTCAAGTCTGGCAGTTTCCTGGCTGCCTACAACAGGAGAGACTTTCACTGCTCTGATCATTGTGTTTCTGTGGCTGGGAATACAAGAACCACTTCTGCATATTACCTATCAGTGACAGACCTCACATTGAAGGATTTCTATTGGGGGAGCCGCTGAGGTCCCCAACAGATTCAGTACAGAAGTTCTGTTCTACCTCTAATGCCACTGGGGGAACAGATGAAAACTGATGAGTCTGGTGCAGTTCCAAAAGGCTTTTAATAGTACAAAAGCTCCACCACCACAATCCAATATAATGAAAGAACTCTAGCTCTGGTCAGAACTTAGACCATACAAGAGAGCCCAAGAACTCCCACCAAAGAGAGAGAATCTCACCGAGATGAGTCCTACCCAAAAGAAGGAACAGAAAAAGGACAAGTGACTCAAGTCAGTCTGCTTATATACACCAAAGTATTCCTAACTGTTGACAGGGAGGGTCCTGTCAACAAAAAAAAACCTAAACAGAGTGGAAAAGGGTGGTGCCACACCCTATTACAGGTATAAACAACGGATTACACCAAGGACTAATTCCTTCTTCTGAGATTATCTCTTTGTAAATCCCTGGAGAGAGAGGTGGGCTGATATAAAGTAATGCATCTTAATTTCATGGGTTTCATGTAATGTAGATGGTACCCACAAGGTCCTACTTTTCATTATATGCACAAGTGTGATTCTGAGTATCTTGTTCTCCATATACTGAAAGGGTCACACTCGCCTACGTGAGGGCAAACTAGTATGATCCTTCCTATAATCTTCCTATAGTCTCAGTTTAGCCAGGATAGCAGTCTCCTGGTAAATTCTAACTGTCCCACGTTGTTCTAACTATCCACGCTGGGTGCAGTGGGTATAAAGAGGAGTTGTGCCCAATCTAGATAACACAGAAGTCTTAGTAGATGTATAATAAATAAGTCAGAAGTTATTTAAAGTCAAGGTGACTCTGTAACTGTCACACCCTCTATAAGTGTTTACATAGAAGAGATCTCTTTAGAATGAGCCTTGGTTTAAAGGCATGTAAATAGATTAAGCTGTGAGCAAAGCTCCCAAGATGGCTAAATCTGTCATCCAACAGACTTCCTGGAGTCAGAATTCAAATTTCAATGCAGCTCTCTGAGCTTCTAGGAGGCTGAGGGTTTTATTCCCCTAAAGGCTTGGGGTTTTCCTAGATGTCTGCTGGAGGCAGGCTTGAAAATCTACCCCACACTGGCAGTTCTAACTTTGTGTGAGGGGCAACTTGTTGGTGGAATTACCAGAGTCAGAGTTCAAATCCCATTGCACTTCTGCACTTCTAGGAGGCCAGAGAGTTGTTGCCCTCATGCTTTTGTGCTTTACTGGTGCCACCTCTTGGGGATACTTCGTTGCTACTCGCTGCCTCTGGCTGGGAAAAAACAACTTCACTGCAGCTGTTCTTCCAGTGAGGGAGGGGCCTTGCATTGACAGAATTTCAGGAGTAAGAGTTCAAATCACATACCAGCTTGCCCTTTTTCTAGGGACAAAGGAGATTTGTTTCCCTCTGTGCCGGGCTGATCACTGGCTGCAGGCAATTTTCACCATATAGTATTCACTGCCTCTCTGAGGCCTAAACACCAAGTCCACTACAGATCTACTAGTAGAGGAGACCCAGACATTAGTGGAATTTTAGGAGTCAGAGTTCAAGCACCTTTGCTGCTCTTTGTGCTTCTAGGGGAGCAGCAGAACTGTTCCCCTCATGCTTTGATGCCTTGTAGGTGCAGGATGTAGAGGAGCTTATCTCTGCACTTGTCATTGCCTCTCCACAGTGTTTAATCTTTGATAATATTGTTGTATACTTCAGTCAAAATCCTCTGAGAATTCTAATCAAGCTTATCAAAATTATTAGCTTTTTGTCTTGTAAATCCAAGTACTGGGTTTGAAAGATAGCACAGCTAGTATATGACCAAAATTTAATTCTATCAGCATATATTGTACCCCAAACCCTAGTAGAGGTTATTGCTGAGCACAATCTCGAGGTAAGCAATAAGCACTGATGGACGGAACTAGATCACTAGACATCACGCTGCTCATCGATTACCTCAAGCGGGTGCCAGTAACATTTCCATTTAACCCTATCAGGTGCCAGTGTATCCCAATGCGATCTGGTTGCTTCAAGAATAAGAAGAACCTCAAACCATTCCTTCAGGGTCTTGACGAAGAACTCTGACCATCTTGTAAGTGGGTGGCCACGTGATCTATTGATATCTCATGGGATCCAGTCAGTAATGACTCTAGTACAGCAGTCTTCTCCAAATCGCATTACATGCCCACCCCATCTGATTTTTGATACCTTGGCAAATGAAAAAACGTCCCTGAATCTGGAACGACGACGGAGGTTGGAACCCTGGATTCCTACTCTCACTTGAGTGAAGCATGATTTTCCAAGCATAGCTCTTTCAATTCCTCTTTGAGAGACCCAAATAGAGTTCTCATCCTACTTTCGTGGGGCCCAGGTCTCTGAGAGGTATGTTCATGAAGGGAGAAGAGTGGAGTCGAAGAGATGTGCCCAGAGCCGGAAGTTCTTTGTCCTTTAAGCTATTTCTTCAATGCCTTTAAAGGCATTCCATGCAACTCTTTTCCTCCTGTGCAGCTCAGGTTTTAGCTTGTTTATCATGTTGACTTCTCCACCTAGGTACACAAAACTGCTGCATTTAGAAAGTTTGTTCCATTGAGAGTGAATGGGGTCTCCGGAACTAGGTTGTTGTAGGACTCCTCTTTAAGAGCCACTGCATCTGCTCTGAATTGCCGCCTGCAAATCACTTCGTAGATAAAAGGGGGTAGTCTAAATGTGGCAGTTTATCTGACCATGTATTCTGTACTAGCTGGTATAAATATTCTCCCATGCTACCACAATCATCGTGGGACTAGCTAGATCTTACCAGCATATTTGCCTGGCCACGTAGGATCCCTAAGTAATTAGACCACAGAGAAATGCTCTTTTCCTCCTAGTAAGCAAGCATGGCTCCCTGATATACTCAAAGCCAACTAAAATACAAAACTACTGTGAAGAAGATGAGACTTGAGAAAGCTTGGGAAATATTTGACTGGTACTAGTATTAGACTTTGGTACAGAGACAAGCCATCTCGGAAACCCCCTTCTCTACCTTAGAAAGGCTTTTCCAGGCAGATCTTGGCTTAAGAAATTAGCATATAAAAGGGCCTAGGTGAAGTGCTGGGAGAAATTACCTGAGGGCATTTGGCCTCCCTGCTTTCCATAAGAGTGGGAGGGAGATCTGATTTGCAGGGATATAATACTAGCCTGCTTCATCTCTCGCACTTTCTTTTGGGCTCTCCCTTTGTGAGCTCGCACCCTTCTTGGGAGTCTTGTCTTTGTCTCCTCTTTACAGGGACTTTACACGTGGAGGCCGCCATTTTGGCCTACGCACGGCTGGGGTTCTAGCCAGCAATCCTAAGCACAGGGTTGTTCTTACTGTGGATTTGTATGCCTGAACCTGTGATAAGTAAAGCCTTTTAAAACTAGCCTCCACTCCCCCCACAGGTGTGTGTGTAATTCTTGCGTCTCCGCGGACCCCAAGCTGCCCCAGGGAAGAGCGGAAACTCCATCAACGGGAACCAAGGCAAAGTGCCTTGGTTCCAGCCCGACCGACCCTTGCGCCCTGAGCTTCTGGGAACATCCCAAAACTCAAAACCCGCGCGGACCATGCGTCAGGCGACCCTCTCACTACCTACCTTGCATGAGGTACCAGTGAACTTTGGTTCCTACATCCTTGCTACCCACCCAAACTCTTCAAACAGACCAGACACCTACTAACTGTACTTTCTAGTCACCCAAGAACTCACAGTTGCAACCCTACAATAGTCATAATGGTAAAAGCAACGCAAAAAATTCCATCAAGCTCTGTGAGTGAAGTCACTGGTCCAGATGAGTCAAGCAATACCAATGAGTTGCATAACCTATCTGAAAAGAATTTCGGAAAGAACTGTTAAGGATTCAAAAGGAATTCAAAGAAGCAATGGAATGCAAAATCAATAAAATACAAGAGGACATGATAGCAGAAGTGAGGAAAATGCAAAGGGAAATGACAGGTATTAAAAATGAGGTAAAATGAAATAAAAAAACACAGTGGAAGGCCATCATAGCAGAATAATAGCTACTGAAGAAAGAATTAGTGATCTCGAAGACGAGTTCCAAAGATTCTGTACACAACACCAGAAGATAGAAAAAAAAGGCTCACAATTACCGAACAGACAACAAGAGATAATCGGGATGAAGCCAGAAGAAACAACATACGGATCATTGGGGTCCCAGAAGGGCAAGAAGAAAACCCTGATGAAGAAGAAACTGTCAAAAGCCATAATTGCTGAAAAGTTCCCGGAACTAAAGAATGCTTGCCTCAAGAGCCAAGAGGCCCGTAGAATACCAGCTAAAAAGAAGCCCCAACAAGAATACTCCAAGACACATCTTAATAAAAATGACAAAAACTATAGATAGGGATAGAATACTGAAAGCAGCAAGATCAAAGAAGGAAATCACATACAAAGGAACATCTCTAAGATTTACAGCAGACTTCTCTGATGAAACACTCCGAGCCGAAAACAATGGTGGGATATTGCGAAAAGGCTCAATGAACTGCAGGCTTCACCGAGAATTCTTTATCCGGCCAGGCTCACATTCAGATATGAAGGAAAGATACACAACTTCATGGATAAGCAAACAACTCAGGAACTTCATGGACTCAAAACCAACTTTAAAAGGACTGAAGGGGTCTACTCTAATGCGACCAAACCCATAAGCACAACAAACACAAAAAAGAAAGATGGCACAAAATCCAATGACAATAATCTCTCTCAATGTCAATGGTCTAAATGCACCAATTAAGAGACACAGAGTGACAAAATGGATTAAAAAATTGAACCCAACATTCTGCTGTCTACAAGAAACGCATCTGAATAAGCAGAACAAACACAGACTCAGAGTCAAAGGTTGGAAGACCATTCTCCATGCAAACAACTCCTCCAAAAAATGCTGGTGTGGCCATATTAGTATCAGATAATATAGACTTCAGGCTAAAAAAGTTTAGAAGGGACAACGAAGGCCACTTCTTATTAATTAAGGGTATGTACACCAGGAAGAAATTACACTACTAAACATATATGCACCCAATGAGGGGTCAGCAAAATACATAAAACAACTGCTAAGAGACCTCAAAGAAGACATTGACAGTAGCACAATAATAGTTGGAGACTTCAACACTGCTCTATCAACGATGGATAGATCAACAAGACTGAAACTCACCAAGGAAATATTGGCCCTGAAGGAAGAAATGGAAGGAAGAGAGCTAGTAGATAGTTTTGTTGAGATTCAGCTGAAGACCTGTCTTTCCACACTTTCGGTCGAAGTCAGCCAGCATTTGTGCCACTTGGCTAATGTTTGGTGTTATTAAAACAATGTCATCAGCTTGAATCAGAGGTGGTGTTGTTGCCGACCATCTATCTTTACTCCCATTCCTTCCCATTCTAATTGTCGCGATGATGTTCTCAAGGGTGGCATTGAAGAATTTTGGCTAAAATGGTATCACCCCTGCCAGACCCCTGATTTGACATCAATGATCACTTCCTTGCAGAACGGTGGAGATCTGGTGGTGAATCCATAATACAGCTCACAAAGGATCTTGATGTATTGGCTTTGAACACCCTGTTTGGATAGGGCTTTGATAACTGCTTCGGTCTCAAAAGAATCAAAGTCATTTTTAAATCAATGAACGTGAGACAGAGTGGCATCTTGTACTCCCCTACAAACCTCCATGAGCTTGGTTACCAAGTTGATATCTGCTGATTGTGCTGAATCCTTTTCGAAACTCAGCTTGCCTCGCATGGTGGTACTTCATCTAATGTTCTGCCAATCCTGTTCAGGATGACTTGAGTGAACAGCTTGTAGATGACAGAAAACAGGCAGATGGGGCGATAGTTGGCAATGTCGTGAATGTCTTCCTTCATGAACAGTAAAACTGTCCTGCTGGTTTTCCATTGGGGGGCACCTTGCATTCAGACAGGTAGCGTGGTGAAGAGCCGGACCAGTGTATTGATGAGTACTGATGGCGAGATTCTTCAAGTATTTGGGTTTGACTTTTTCTGGTTCTGATGCCATTCCCTTCTTTACCGACGAAACTGCATGTCGGATTTCAGAAGGGAGAACATTGGGAAATAAATTTCCATTCTTTGGAATTTGGTATGTGGGCAGGTGGATGGGGCTATGAAAGATATCTGAGTAGAAGTCATAGAAAATCTTCTCCATTGCCTTTCTGGAAGATGTGATTGATCCATCAGGATGTCGGAGGGCAGTCATCTTGATCTTATAGTTGGTGAAGGACAGGTGGGCGGTGCAAATGCTTTCCCCGCTTCTGCTGCATCTTTCAGTATTTCTGCTCTTCTCACTTTGAGGTCTTCCCTTTATTGCTTCTCTGCACTGCTTTGTAAGCTTGGATGTTAGCATTTGGTCGCCTGAGGCTCGCTCCTTGCCACTTTGGCAAATGAGGGTCGAGAGTTTTTGAAGAAAGGCATCCTTTTGTGGCTTTCTTTTCTCAGCAGTCTTCACACAATCATGGAGGGCTGAACTAGTCTGTTGTATTCTTCATTGAATCCGTCAATGATAGTGTGTTCCCCATTTTGCTGCAATGGTGCCAAAGAGATCCCAGTTGGTGGTCGTTGTGGGAGTTCTCTTCTTAAACTTTGCAGCCTTTTTCTCCCCATTGTGTGAAGTAGAATTTGGTGTCCGATCCTGTTTGGAAATTTGGGGGTACAGTGATATTGGTCAGGCAAAACTGTCAATTGAAGATGATGTGATCAATTTCATTGTGGAAATCTCCACCAGGAGACCTCCATATCCAACGTTTCACTTCAGCCTCTGGAACTGTGAGATTCCATGAATGGTCTTGGTGGATATGATGAACTCAGTCTCTCACCCTGTTCATTCCTTTCTAGGCCATTGTACCTGATGTGTAGTTCTTTGGCCGATCTTCTCCGGGTCCCTATCTTGGCATTAAAGTCACTGACTATGGTCTTGTAGAAGGTGTGATTATTTTTATAGATCTCCTCTATTTCCATGTAGAATTTCTCAATTTCTTCTTCCTTTGTATGTGGATGTTGGTGCGTAGACAACAAGATAGGAATTGCTGACAGTGGGCCACATCTCTTCAAGTATAATTATCCTATCTAGTTTATTAGGCATTCAAATGAATCAATGTACATGGCCATGTTTGTATTGACAAGGACACCAATGCCACCGACACCTCTTTTGTCACATATCCCGAGGAACAGTTCTTCTCTGGTGTCAAAAACACGCGTACCGTGATTGATGCCTCCTCATCTCAGTCCGACCAAGGATGTCATACTTGATCTTTTGTGCTTGCACCATCAGATCTTCGATATATGCTTCTGATGCTACCGAACATGCATTAGAAAGCACAGACAGTCATTTTAGTCCTCATTCGCTTTTGGCAGCTTAGTATAGCCCCTGAAATTTTATCAGTCCCCCCTTGTTGTCATTCTTAGTGCTGCCGTATTAAGGGCTCGTTCAGGGTCAGGAAGATAAACATTTTTTATTACTGGTTTTGGCATATCGAATACAGATTGGACAGCTTGCCAGGCTCTGCCATTCGGGCAGTTTACTCCTAGTAGCTTGCTGGGCTAAGCACTGCCAGTATTAATTCCTAAGTGCAGAGCCAGTGGTAACCCCTGAGCATGGCTGAGTGTGGCATCACTCTCCACCCTGACAAGCAGGACATGCCCTTCAGCTGCTCCACGTAGCCGGATGACACATGGCCTGTGCCCGGCTGTCCCACTGGTGGTCCTTGTTGAGCCAGCGTGTACCTTCACCCGCCGCTGGGTGTCGGTCATCATGTTGCCCTGCTGGCTCGGCCCCAAGGCCCCACGGAGTGTCCCAGGAATGAGGTCTGCAAGCTGAGGGGGCTCCGGGCCTCACTGTCACGCTCACCACCCCCTGTGCTTTGCTGCCACCTGCATGGCCAGTCCTGGGCTTGTGCCAGGGCTTCCCACCTCGCCTTGCCACAGTCTTCGGTGCTATTGTCCCCACATGCCCCATGAGCTCCACCGCACCACCGGCACCCACACTGCTGCTCCCCTAATTAATATATTTCCCAAAAACATGGAAGAAGAAAGAACTTCCCATTTCATTCTTTAAATGCAGTTAGATCATACCACAGCCATTGACAAGCACTGCCAGGCACACCTCAGAAATATAACTCAAATGGTTTGAATTACCTGCTTGTTTTTATTGCTCCAGCAACTTTTTATTATTAATTTTTTTATCTATTCCTCTCATAAGACACACTCAGATCATCCCCACCACACTCATAACACATGCATATACTTACAATATGACCCTCTGGAGAAGATGCAATTCGCAGTTAAGAAGTGCAGACTTAGGAGCAAGACAGAGATGTCTTATACCAGAAACTGATGATCCTGGCACCTTGGTCTTGGACCTCCAGACTTCACAACTGTGAGAAAAATAAATTTCTGTCATTTAGGTTAACCAGTATATGATATTTTCTATGGCATTCTGAGTTCAACGTGATAAGTGACATACATGAAATACTTCAGCTAATGTTACAATCAATGGTGAAAGACTGATTTTTTTAATCTAAGATAGGTATTTTTTAGTATATGTGCTGCTGAAGTAGAAGGACAGTTCTACTGTTCAAGAAGGAGACATTCACATTGGCAACTATCACCCCATCTGCCTGTTGTCCATCATCTACAAACTGTTCACTAGAGTCATCCTGAACAGGATTGGCGAACATTATATGAAGGGCAACCATGTGAGCAAGCTGGCTTCCGAAAAGGGATTCATTCAGCACAGTCGAGCCATATCCACATGACAAACCAAACTCATTGAAGTCTATAGAGAATTCAAGATGCTGCTCTGTGTCACGTTCATTGATTTAAAGAAAGCCTTTGATTCTGTGGAAACTGAAGCGGTCATCGAAGCCCCTAGCCAAACAGGGCATTCAAACCCTTCATAAAGATACTTTGTGAGCTATATTACAGTTTCACCACCAGGATCCCAACATTCTACAGGGAATGATCATCGACGTCAAAAGAGGCTTTGGCAGGGTGATACCATTTCACCAAAGCTCTTCAGCACCACCCTCGAGAAAATCATGCAACAATTAGAATGGGAAGGAATGGGAGTGAAGTAGATGGCTGGCAACTGCACCACCTATGCTTCGCTGATGACATCGTTCTAAAAACACCAAACATCAGCCAAGCGGCACAAATGCTGGCTGACTTTGACCAAGAATGTGGAAAGATAGATTTACAGATGAATCTCAACAAAACTATGTTTATGAAAAATGAACTAGTTCTGGAGGTCCCAATCACTCTCAATGGAGCAAACATCTCTGAATGCAGTAGCTATGTGTACCTAGGTCAAGAGTCAGCATGATGAACCACCTAAAACCTGAGCTGCACAGGAAGAAAAGAGTGACATGGACTGTCGGGCGCTCCGCCGGGGTCCCCCGACAGTGCCAGAAGCGAGTTCCCTTCTACCTCGGGCCGGCGGGAATGGATGGAACACTTAGAAATCCGATGAGGTTTTTAAAAGCTTTACTTATCACAGGTTCAGGCATACAAATCAGCAAAAGGGAAAAACCTGATGCTTAGGATTCCAGGCTAGAACCCCAGCCACGTGTAGGCCAAGATGGCGACCACCACGTGTGAAACTTCCCAAGGGGAATGCAAACGCTCACAAGGCGGAAATCCCACGGGAAGAAGAAGAAACCCGGGAGAGCGGAACCGGCAAGTTTATACCCCCACACTCAGACCTTCCTCCCATTGTTATGGAAAGCAGGGAGGGTCCAATGCCCTCAGGTAACCCCTCCCTGCATCTCACCTAGGGCCTTTACTGTGCTAATGTTTTGAGCCGGGAAGGGAAGGCCTTTGAAATGTAGAGAAGGGGGTTTCTGAGATGGCATGTCACTGTACCAAAGATCAACACCAATGCCAGTTAAATATTTCTCCAAGCCTTCACAAGTCTCCTCTACTTCATTGTAGTTTTATATTTTATCAGGGAGCCATGCTTGTTTGTTTGGAAGCAAACAGCATTTCTCTCTGGTCTAATTACTTAGGTGTCCTTACGTTGGCCAGGCTAATATGCTGGTAAGATCTAGCTAGTCCCCCACGATGATTGTGATAGCATGGGAGAATATTTATACCAGCTAGTACAGCATACATGGTCAGATAAACTGCCACATTTAGACTACCCCCTTATCTACGGGTGATTTTTCGGGAGGCAATCCAGAGCAGATGCAGCGGCCCTTAGGAGTCCTGCAACAATGGACTGCCTTCAAAAACATCAAAAGCAATAGCCAAAAGAAAAAGAACCTCCAGCGCCGGGCACATCTCTTTTACTCCACCGTCCTCCCTGCATTAATATATGCCTCAGAGAGCTGGGCCCTACCAAAGCAGGATGAGAATACCATTCGTGTCTCCCAAAGAGGAATCAAAGAGCCATGCTTGGAATATCATGCCTCACTCAAGTGAGAGAAGGAATCGGGAGTTCTGACCTCCATAGCTATTCTAGAGTCAAGGACTCAGTGTCATTGCCAGAGCATCAAATATCAGATGGGCTGGTCCTATAATCGCGATTTGGAGACAACCGTTGGACTATTGCCGTCACCGATTGGATCCCTGGGACTCAAAAGATCGCGTGGCTACCCACCTACAAGATGGTCAGACTTCCTTATCAAGACTCTGAACGAATAGTTCAAGGCTCTTAATATTCCCAAAACAACCAGATGCCATTGAGCTATACTGGCATGTGATAGGGCCAAATGGAAACATTACTGGCTCCCTCTGGAGCAAATCATTGAATAACGGGATATCAAGTGATCAAGTGATCAAGATAGGTAACATGATAGGTAAAAATAATCTTTTTAGCAAATGGTGCTGGCAATTGGATATTTAAATGTAAAAAGAATAAAACCACGCCTTTTGTATAATTATAAATAATAATTGTCTCAACATGCAGCCGATTCTGAAACTATAAACACTGAAACTATAGGGGGCAAATCTTTGTGCTCTTAAACCAGGCAATGATTCTCTAAGTGTGACATGAAAAGCGCAAATGAAAATTCTTATTACATCAGCCAGTACATGGTATTGCTGTTGACAAAAAGATCCCTGTGTGTATTCAGTTGGGTCACAGTGAGCTTGCCTCTTGCTTTCTGTCCTTTCCAAATTACTGTTAAAACTGGATTAATTCGTTGGTTTTATTGTGAAGACAATATGCCCTTCATATTGTAAACATAGAATAAACATGGAAAGCTCTGTGAAAAAGTAAAGTTGTTATTAGTTACAGGATCTGCAAACTGCACACTGGGTTATAGACAGTGAAATCACAGCATATACAAGACCTGCAGTTTTGTTTTTATTGGGGTTGGACGTATAAGTTGGCTATGGTATCCTAGGCTCCTTTGGTGATTTCTCAGGTTTGAATAGAATGTAAAGATTCTGAAGATGAGAAACAAGTGGTCACATATAGTTAACCAAATCAACCAGGTCCCCAGAACAAAGGATTCTCTGTGTGAGCAGGGGCTGGCTCTTTATTATGACCAGCAGAGTGTTTACTCAAGCCCTCTTTGAAGTGGATACATCAGTAGCCAAAGCTTGAGTCCATACTTGAATTACAAAAAGGGAAAACCTAACTTTCTGGGCTTGCATACAGTCTGTTCTTAAAGGTTGTAGTTGCTGAGCAGATCTAATCAGTAACCCCAGATTCCTAAATCATCTATTGTGAAGGAGCACATAACTTGTCAGACCTTTCACTTTTAAAGATTAAATATAATCTTAAAATTATATTTAATTAAATATAATCTTTAAAATTAGATTATATTTTCACTTATTATAATTCAAATGTGTCAAAAATAATGCAGAATTAGTATATAATAATTTGCTTATGGTAATGAATTACAAGCTGGAAGAGGGTTTTCATACACCTTTGAAGTTTTAAACTTTCTAACCAGGGTGTTTCTCAAAGGTTTTAAGCCTTTCAGTGCTTAAAATCCTTCAGCAATTCTTCTCCACAGTCAGAAGGTTCTTAGCTTTCAGGGTACATAGAGTGTTCCCTTTGTACCTTTGCTCTCTACAGTTTTGGTTACCCACAACCAACCAAAGCCTGAAACCTAAATGGAAAAAATTCCAGAATTTTTTATGTACCATTTTGCGTAGTTCAATAAAATCTTTTGAAGCTTGCTCTATCCTACCCCATATGTGAATCATCCCTTTATCTAGTTTACTTTGTCTTTCTTTGATGAAATGTGTAAACATCTCATCACATCCCAGAAAGGTTGAGTACAGTAGAATAAGATTTTGAGAGACCACATAAACATAGAAATTTAGTAGTTGCGTGGTTCATTTTTATTTTCATTATTGTTCATCCTTTACTAATTTAAAATTAAACTTTTTTCATAGTTATGTATACATAGGTAAAAATATACATAGGGTTTGTGGTTTAGGTATGTATTGGGGATCTTGTTGTCCATCTCCAGAAGATACAGTGACAATGGTACTATTACATTTTTTAGCTTTTTCTGACTTTAGACATAACCATTATAATTTCTGACTATAACATGCAAGAAATGGCGAAAAAACCCATAAACTCATCTTTAGTGATCATTGCTGATTACTTTTTTATAGATAATCTCTAAATGCTGGATTTAGAGGTGACTACAAGAGTATGCCACCCACATGGCAGAGCCTGGCAAGCCTCTCGTGTCGTAATGATATGCCAAATACCAGTAACAATTATTTTGGTATTTGGTATTTGATATGCTAAATACCAGTAACAATTATAGACCTCATTCCCATGACCTAATGTAATGGTTTTGATGCAGGTGGACCCCACGGGTGACTTATGTGAGACCGGAAGGGGAGAGAGAGCGGTCGCTTTCTCCCCCAGCCTCCTCTGCCACCTGGGACCCACTGGGCAGGCTTAGGACTGATAAAGTCTGCAATGAGCCCCCTGCACAGCGTGGGCCTGAGCCCCACCAGCCCCACAAGGTGGCCATCAAGCCACACCTGATATCCACTTGATCTCTAGGCTGGGAGTTGATCCTCACCACCCGAGGTTTCTCGGGGAGCCACGGACTCAGGCTGGAGTGAGAATTGCTCTTTGCAGGAAAGGAAAGTCAGTCCTAGGCCTTACCCAGGGCTGCCTTAGGGTTCTTGTCTTCCTCGCAGAAAAAGAATTTTCAGGAGTCGATGAGCAGTGAAGTAAAACAGGCTTTATTAAGGAGGTTTTTGTAGAGAGGGAGGGGAGAGAAGGAGAGAAATTAAGAGAGAGAGTACACATCTCAAGAGGGGAGATGCGGGCAACATATGTGCTTAGGCGCCACATGTGCTTGGCCACATGGGCTCAGGCAGCATGTGTGTCCAAGCAGCATGTGCACACTGTCCTTTGGTCAGGACGGCTTTTACAGATTTCTCCCCAAGTTACTTCCATATGGGGCTTCAACCTCGGTTACCTAGAGCAGTTGCCAAGGGAGTAGACTTTTGGGAGTGGTCTTCTTTGACTGGAATGCTTTGTAGTCTTCAGAGCTGGGTTCTGGGCGGGAAGGCTGATTCATCTCCCTCAGGAGATTTAATTAGCTAAAGCCATTTACACATTCCCTTTGGCCTTCCCTTCCCTCAGGGTCGGTTGTTGATAGTGGCCTTAACAAGTCTGTTTCCGGGTCTGACAACAGGTGTGATTCTGGATCGCTGAAGGAACAGTTTTATTTCTTCTTCAGGAATTTTTATTGCCATGCGGTGCCCCCTGTGTGCCTGCCTACAACAGTTTGAGGTTCTTTATGTTCCTGGAGCAAGCAGATGCCTTGGGCTCTACTAGCATGAGACCAGGATATATGGAGATGTTACTGGTGCCTGCTCGAGCAAATGATGATGAACGGAAGACAGTGATACAGTGATAATTACATCAAAATTAAAAGAATATTCTCTTTAAAGGTATCATCAATAAAATGAAAAAAATCACAGAATGAGAAAAGTTTTTTGCAATTCACATATTGACAAAATGACTTGAATCTAGAATGTGTAACAAACATAATCATTTTAAACATAAAATTGACAAAACCTAGTGGCCAGTGCGATAGTACAGCCTGCACAGTGTTTACCTTGCATAGGGCCAGTCGAAGTTTGATCCCAGTAAATGATATATTTATTGGCAGCTGATAGAACAAAGACCCCAACTTCATATATACCCAAAAAGCATCAAACAACAACACAAGCTAGAGTCAAGGGTACATAATTTCACACTACAAAAGCATTTCACATGATTAGCATAAAGGAAGCAAACAATTAGGAGATTAGCAGGTGGGAACCAAACAGGTGGGGTGGGGGTGCTCTGAAGGTAAAGTGAGAAATAGCAGGAGTTGTAACAGGTTGCAAATTTAACTTTCCTGACTAGCTCAAGATGGCAAGATCTCATCTGGTTATGATTTAGAGATACAGAACATAGGAAAACCTGTGCTCTGTCTGAGTCCGAGGCAGCGCCCATTAGACTCCATCTTTGACTAGCCAACAAGGAAAAACAACGAAGGGAAATGACCCAAGATAACAGGTTCCGTAGTTCTGCTTCATGGAGACAATGTCGACAGGAAGCCCACATTCTTTCTCTTTTGGGAGACAGCCTGCCAGGAAACATTGTGTTTCTGTCAACAGGCAGTATCCATCAGACCTTTGCATATCGGTTGATCTTCTTTCTGCCAACAATTCCTGGCATCTCAATTTGACATGGTACTACATCAAATTCCCTCCTGATCACTAGATTGATCTCTGAGCTTAGAGTCAGGAGTAAGCCCTGAGCACCACCGGGTTTGGCCCCAAAAGCAAAACAAATCAAAGTGATGTAGTTGGACCTCACGGGTGGCTCATGTGAGGCCAG
Source organism: Cryptotis parvus (assembly GCA_021461705.1). Taxonomy (NCBI): domain Eukaryota; kingdom Metazoa; phylum Chordata; class Mammalia; order Eulipotyphla; family Soricidae; genus Cryptotis; species Cryptotis parvus. The sequence goes on from JAJIBD010013997.1 coordinate 32,211, forward strand.
AAGGGGAGAGAGATGGTCACTTTCTCCCCCAGCTGCCCCTGCCACCCGAACCCACTGGGCAGACTTAGGACTGATAAAGTCTGTGATGAGCCTCTGCAAGGTGTGGGCCTGAGCCCCACCAGCCCCACGAGGTGGCTGTCAAGCCACACCTGATGTCCGCTTGATCTCTAGGCACAGGAATTGATCCCCACCGTCCGAGATTTCTTGGGAAGTCACGGACTCAGGCTGGAGAGAGGAATTGCTCTTTGCAGAAAAGGAAAGTCAGTACTATTCCTTATTTAGGGGTTTCCTCAGGGTTCTTGTCTTCCTCACAGAAAAATAATTTTCAGGAGTAGACGAGCAATGAAGCAAAACAGATTTTTATTCGGAGGTTTTAGGATGGGAAAGAAGGAGGGAAAGTGATAGACAGAGCACACATCTCAAGAGGGGATATGTGGGCTGCTCCAGAGGCAGAAAGCAATTTCCAAAGGGGTTTTTAATCCCTTTAGGCTGGAATGCTCTGGAATCTTCTGCTGGGCCATCAAAGGTTGATGGGGGCTAAGGGCTGGGCGGAAAAGGTGGACCCAGCTTCCTCTCCGTCTATTGCTGGTTAATGGGTTTTATCAGGTCTTCATTCCTGGTTCCAAAAGGTGATAGTCTAATGGTGACAGTTTACTGCCATGCAGGGCCCCCTCCTGTCTGCCTGCATGCATCAAAAACAAAACAAAACAAACAAAAATTGTCAAAATAAAATTATCTTTTAAAGTCATTTTAGTTAAGGTACTGGGGCTTAAAATACTAATCATACTTTCCATGTATGAATTTTTCAAATAATACACATACCACCAAGAGGCCTATTTCCCATCCACTCTATGGATAAAAATCCTGACCAGACATAGAACATTCAATATAAATTAAATGTTGATTCATTATTTGACATGCATAAAATCTCTTAGCAAGCTAAGAAAAACTATTTTTCTTACTCTAGTAGAGAGCAATCATAAGTGCACTGAGTGAATGACAAATTCAGTGCCAAGTGCTGCAAAATTTTTCCTGTCTTTTAAGAATTTGAAGGAATCTTTTTGAAATCTGGTTTCAAGTGTGTGCATTTCTTAAGTTGTTTTCGGTCCCTAAAACTGTGTTATGCCTTCACACCTAAATTTTAATCTAGCTGGGTAGAATATTCTTAGTGATGTATTTATTTCATTGAGTTTCTATACTGTATTCTTCCATTCTGTTCTGACTTATAGTGTCTCATTTCATAAAACTGCTAGAATCTTACAGGCTTTTCATTGCATGTAAGGTCTGTTTTTCAATCTTGAGCCTTTCAGTATTCTATCTTTGGTTTTTGTCATTCTGAGCATTTTAATTGGTTTTTTCCTGAGAACCTATAGAGATATTGTATTTGTTGGCCTATATTCCTTAATAACAAAATTTCTTATCTATTTGTCTTTATTTTGCATTAAATTCATCTTATTTTTTCAGACTCTGATAATCCTTATATTGCTTGTCTTAAACTCATTCCATAGTTTTATGGTATGTTGTTCAATTCTTTTCTGATTTTCCCACATCATCTGTTATTTTCTAGCAGTTTCCTTCATTTCTTTTTTATTAAAATTTATTATATCATCAAGAGCTAGACATTTATAAAGCTGTTCATGTTTGGGTTTAGTCACACAATGTTTCAGCACCAATCACTCCACCTGTGCACGTTCCCCACCAACAATGTCCCCAGTTTTCCTCCCCCACCCCACACTTGCCTTCCTCTATGGCAGGCCCTTTCACTCTCTCTCCTACACATTGTGGTTTGCAATACATACACTGAGAGGTTATCATGCATATCCCTTTTCTAAGTATCCTTCTGTTCATCTTGGAGATACTTGGTCTTTTATCAGCAGTTGTTATTCTGCTACTTAGTCCTACTAAATTTTTTATATCACCACCATACTCTTTATTTCTGTCATTTCTGATGTAGTTTTCTCATTTTGGCTCTCATACTTTCTTGTACTTTGATATAAATATACATCCTCATCATGCTGTGACTAAAGTAATTCTTTGAGAATTTACAGTGCTAGTCAATGTTATGCTGGTTACACCTTCCTTTTTGCTTAAGTTCATTGACCTTGGTGGGTCTTGAGGAATATTCCACATGAAGTTTGTAGTGTCTCCTACAATGCTAAGGGTGAATATTTTTAGATGCTCTCCTTAGAATATTCTGAGGGATTTGGCTGAGAGTTTCTCTTTACCTTCTCTGCCTGTCTTTAGCTAGTGACAGGAAGCATAACTTGTGGGCAGTGTTAAATTTGATTAGTAGAGCAGAACATATGTGCCCACAAGTTTCAGGAGTTATGGAACGTGGCTCATTACTATGATGGGGGCAGGGGGTGGAGGCTCTCAAGACTAATCACGAGAGGGGATCTGTCTCCAATTATGAAAAAGACCAAGAGATATCAGTCAGGATATCATCTTACTTGAAAGGGTGGGGAGCAAGAAAAATAATAGGAGATGTAGAGCTGGTTCCATTAGTATGGCAGAGGTCAACTGTGGAGACTACCGGACCTGGAAGGGTGAAGAACAAGCAGAAGATCAAAATGAGAAATACTTAACACAAAGTTTCTACAAAGAAGATATAGGCTAATGAAAGAAAACCAAAAGGCAAATGAAGAGTAACAAAAAAGACTTGCAAATTAAAAGTTGCCTAACATTACCTGTTGCAGGGAGATATTGAGGTGCCCCACACAAAATCTTGGAGCAGGGTCAGGAATCCCCTTTTCTCCCAGTGGATCAATAGCCAGCGAATGGAGAAAGACGCAAGAATCTAGCAAAGTTTGAAAATGCTTTACTTAACACAGGTTCTGTCATACAAATCAGCAATAGGAAAAACCCAAAACTTAGGGTTCCCAGCTGGGCCCTGGCCACGTGTAGGCCAAGATGGCTGCCACCATGTGTTAAGGCACTGCAGATAGGAGATCATGAAGCAGCATGAGCAGAAATGGGGAAAAGAGAGCTAACAATAGGAAGCAGGCTAGTTTTATATCCCTGCAACCCAGACCTCCCGCGCCTATGGAAAGCCATCAGGATCAAATGCCCTCAGGTAATTTCTCACAGGCCCTCACCTAGACCCTTTGAGATGTTAATGTTGCCTACCCAAGATCTGCCTTGGCAGTGCTCCT
>JAJIBD010013998.1:0-23512 GCA_021461705.1 Cryptotis parvus
AAAAATCATATGATATGTATCTGCTCCATTCTAGAGTTCTTACAGTATATTAAATAGTATACTGATTTTTTAGGGAGAGTGAAGGACAAAAAAAAATCTCAGGAATTCCTGGGAAAACAGGAAAAAGAAGAGGAAGACCTCCAAAAGCGAAAGAAACTGCAGGAAGAAATTATAGTAAGGTAAGAAAATCTTGTTTTTCTCTTACATGGAGCCCCATGCTGGAAGGCATCGTACTGTGGTTAATTCTTCATCTTTTATTTAAATAGGCAACATTGATAAAATATTACTAATGTTTGTGGTAATGGTGTACAAAGTCAGAGCACCTTACCATCACCTAAGTACCCACAATCCTCCACCACTAATACTGTGTCCCCTCTCGTCCAATTTCAAACCCCCCATATTGGTCTCCACTCTGTTACTAAATTTTGTCATCATAAGCCAAGGGTTTGACATTGTTTGGTAATATTTCCCTCGTTTCATCTGTATGTCAACACATGAGTGAGATTATCTGAAGTTTGTGTTTTCCTGTGATTTATATGATACATTCTAGTTTTAGCCGTGTTCTCGTGGATAGCATGATTACATCTTTATTACTCTGGTGGCCGTTGGGTGAGCCACGACTTCTTTATCCATTCATCTGTGGTGGAGCGTATAACTTGTTTATATAACTTGGCATTGTACTAAGTGCTGCAGTAAATGAAGCATGTACATAGGCTTTTATATCATCTGTTTTTTCTTTGGGAGATAGATGCCATGAAGTGGAATGGCTGGGTCTTTTGGGGATTCTGTTCTTATTTTCTTGAGAAATCACTGTGCTGCTTTCCAAATAGATGCTGAACGCATCCTGCCTTCCACCTACACTGGTGTGAGAAGATACCTAACTGATGTGATGTGCATTTCCGTCATCCTATGATGCTTTTTAATGTTCTTGCTATTCACCCCTGGGTCTTCTCTGGGAAGTGTCTCTTCCTCCCCCCAATTTTATGAAGTGTCTCTCTCCTCTCCCATTTAATGGAATTACTGGATTTTATTTTATTTATTTATTTATTTATTTATTTTTTTTTGCTTTTTGGGTCACACCCAGCGATGCTCAGGGGTTACTCCTGGCTCTGCACTCAGGAATTACTCCTGGCGGTGCTCGGGGGACCATATGGGATGCCGGGGATCAAACCTGGGCCGGCACAGTCCGGCCGCGTGCAAGTCAAGCGCCCTACCCGCTGGGCTATCGCTCCGGCCCGGAATTACTGGATTTAATTTTTGTCACTGATCATTGTAAGTTCTTTATGTATATTGGATATTGGCCCATTATCCAGCGTTTTGTATGCAAACATTTTTCCCATTCAGTATGGTGTCTTTCTATTTCATCTTGAGTTTATTTTGCTATGCAAAAACTTTATTTAATGTAGATCTGTTTGTTTGTTATCTTTATTACTATGTCAAATCATTGAGAGCTCCTGAGGTCCATTTTCTGGAGCTTTGCCTATCTTTATTACTGTGTCAAATCATTGAGGACTCCCGAGGTCCATTTTCTGGAGCTCTGCCTATGTTTTCCTCTATTTCCTATGGATTTTGGTTTATTCTTGGAGCCTTTAAATCTTTGAATTAACCTTTGAGTGTGGTGTGAGATACATTTCTTGTTTCTTTTTTTGCATGTGCCTAGTCATTTTGCCTAGCACCATTTGTTGAAGAGACTTTCATTGCTCCACTTTCTGCACCAATCCACTGTTATAAATAAACTATCCATGAATCTCAGGGTTTATCTCGGGGATCGCAATTCTGGTCCATTGTTCAGAGAATCTGTCTTTATTCCAGCACCACACAGTTTTGGTTACCACAGCTTTTAACTTAGAGTTAGGAAACACATTTTCTCCCATCTCTTTTCATAGAATTTCTTTAGCTTCCTGGGAGTTTTACGTTACCACAAAGATTTCAGTAGTGTTTGGTAGAGTAGAATTCTGACCGTACTCCGTTTAAGCACATACAGTGCTCACTTCAAAATGTGCTGCACTATTATTGCTCACAGGAGTTCAGGCTATGCATGAATGTTGACTAATAATCATTATACATCTATTCAGGGCCGGAGCGATAGCCCAGCGGGTAGGGCATTTGCCTTGCACGTGGCCGGCCCATGCCGCCCGGATTCAATCCCTGGCATCCCATATGGTCCCCAAGCACCACCAGAGAGTAATTCCTGAGTGCAGAGCCAGGAGAAACCCCTGAGCATCGTTGGGTGTGACCAAAAAAAAAAAGAAAAAATCATTATACATCTATTCAGATGCTTGCCTTGTGCTCAGCTGATCTGGCTTCTGTCCTTATATTTACCCCCAATCACAGCCGGTAATGATCCTTGAGAACAGTGGTGTAGAACCAGACAGATTTTTATATATATATAGTTTCTGCAGGATCTGAGAGATTAGTCGAGTGGTTAATAAAGTTGCTTGTGGGACCCGAGCAATAGTATAGCAGACTAGGGCGCTTCCTTACATACCCCAACCCTGGTTTGATCCCCAGCATCCTGTATCCTCAAGTCCACCACGGCCACCCAGAATCCTCAAGGCTTTGATCCTCAAACCAGGATTCTAAGTATAGCACCAGGAGTTACCCCTAAGTATTGCCGAGTATGACACGAACCCACCCACACACACACACACACACACACACACACACACACACACACACACACACACACACACACACACACACACGGGTGCTTACTTGCCTTGTTCGCAAAAAACTGCTAGGATTGACTGATGAGACCGAAAGCCAGGAGTAAGCTCTGAGCAATGCCAGGTGTGGCTAACCTCCTACAAAAGGTTTGTAATTTCTGGGGCCATGAGATAGCGCAACGGGCTGAACAGACTCTCTGCATACATTGGATCCCTAAGCACTATAGAATATGGCCCAACACTGACTGAAAACAGTTCCCTAACTGTTGGGGAACGCCGGGGTCCCCGACAGAGTCAGGACAGAAGTTGTCTTCTACCTCCGAGGACGCTGGAAGAACAGATGAAAACTCACGAGTCCGGTGCAGTTCCAAAAAGTCTTTTAATAGTACAAAAGCTCTTCCACAGAACTCCAATATAATGAACAAACTCTAGCTCTGGTCTGAACTTAGACCATACAAAAGAGCCTAAGTCTCCCACCAAAGAGAGAGAGGATCTCACCCGAGCTGAGTCCTACCCAGAAGAAGGAGCAAAAGACCAAAAAGCCAAAAGCAAAAGGCCGAGGAGCCAAAAGCCACAGGAGCCAAAAGCCGAAAGCTAAAAGGCCCAAAGTGAAGGGACCTCAAGTCAGCCCCTTATATACACCAAAGTAATCCAACTGGGAGGGTCATGTCAACAAAGAACCCTAAACAGAGTGTAGAAGAGCAGTGCCACACCCTATTGCAGGTATAAACAAAGGTTAGTCAAGGACTAATCCCGAGATTATCTCTTACGTAAAACACTGGAGGGGGGCTGGTATAAAGTAATACATCTTAACTTAATGAGCTTCATGTAATCTAGATGGTACCCACAAGGTCCTTCTTATTATTATCTGCACCAGGGTGATTCTGAGTATCTTGTTCTCGTGTACTGAAAGGGTCACACTCGCCTGCTTAGAGCAAACTAGTATGGTCCTTCCTATAGTCTTCCTATAGTTTTTTTAAACGTAGCCAGGATGATAGTTTCTTGGTAAATTCTAACTGTCCACGCTGGGTGCAGTGGGTATAAAGATCTGTGCCCAATCTAGAAAACATAAAAGTCGGGCCGAGTGATAGCCCAACGGTAGGGTGGGCGTGCTGCACGCGGCTTATGCCTGCCTGGGTTCGATCCCGGTATCCCATATGATCCCCGAGCATCGCGGGTGTGACCCAAAAAGGCAAAAAAAAAAAAAAAAGAAAACATAGAAGTCTTAGTAGATGTATAAGTCAGAAGTTACTCAATCAAGGTGACTTCTGTAACTGCCATACCCTCTCGCAGTGTTTACATAGAAGAGGGATCTCATTAGAATGAACCTTGGCTTAAATAGATTAAGCTGGGAGTGGGCAAAACAACAAAACTCCCAGAATAGCTAAATCTGTCCTCCAACACCTAACAATAAAAGAAGAGATACTGTTATTATTTGGAAAACAATCTTTTATGTTATTCTCTAGGAAAGTTTACTATGTGAATCTTCATAAAACTTCTTAGAATTTGACCAAAACTCTATAAATGTACTTACACTTAAGTCAGGTCTGTCATTTTGTATATAATACATATGTGACATGTTTATGAAGCAGATGAGCAACTTAGGCCCAGTTATTTCAAGTTCCAACAATTCAGATGTTTCTAAGAATCATCGCAGTTGCTCTAGTCATGTTAGTACTATGAACTGATCTGCTTTGTCTCTAGGGGCTGGTCCAGTCATTGGCACCACCTCTCCCCACCTGTTACCTTGTTCCCCACCCCGCACCTTCAGCACAGGTATAATCCTGCTGGCCTCCAAGTACCAACTGTTAAGCCTGAGGCCTGCACTATGGGTCTGAGTATTGCTTGGAGTAAACTGCAAATCAAAATCCTGGGCACCGATGAAGAAGCCCCTTGCCATTCCCCCATTGCCCCTTTTAAAAGCATTTCTAGGGGCCAGAGAGATGGTATCTCTCCAGTCCAGTGCTTACCTTGCTTCTGGCTCCCCATATAGTCCCCCAGCCCACTCAGAGTTATCCCTGAGCACAGAGCCAGGAGTAAGCTGTGCACACTGCCAGAAAGTATTTCTAAGAATCAGATTTGGGGGCGGTGAGGGGCGGGGGGTGTTGAGTTACACCCAACAGTGCTCAGGGGTTACTCCTGGTTCTGTGCTTGGGGAACCATATGAGTTGCCGGGGACTAAACCCAGGTCAGCTGTGCAAGGCGGACCCCCTACCTGCTGTACTCTCTCCAGCCCCTAAGAATCAGGTTTTAATAAATTGATTTGAATTTCTTTTTTTTTTTTTTTTGGGGGTGTGGGGACTTCTCCCAGTGATGCTCAGGGATTATTCCTGCCTCTGCACTCAGGAATTACTCCTGGCGGTGCTCAGGGGACCGTATGGGATGCCGGGAGTGAACCCAGGTCGACTGCAAGGCAAATTCCCTGCCTGCTGTGCTGTCGCTCCAGCCCCTGATCAGAATTTCTTTACCTACTATGATCAGTGTTCAGCTTTACAGAAAATTTGAATATTTGGAGCCGGGGGCAAAAGTACTGCAGGTAAGGCGTTCACTTTGTACACGGCTGACTTGGGTTTGATCCCCAGGATCCCATACAGTCCTACAGTCCTCCAAGTACTGCCAGGAGTAACCCCTGAGCATTGCCTGGTCTGACCCCAAAAAGGAAAAGAAAAAAATAATAAATTGAAATTTTGTAAAAAAGAATTCTTTAATTTTAAATATACATTTGTTTTCAGAATCTCGTCAGCGGTCTGTCCCTCTTTATCTATTCCAAAGTAGCCCTGTGTGTGTATCAACATTCTCCTGTGAGCCCGGTTCTGGACGCGCAGTTGCAGTGGGAATGCCATTGTTTCATAAGCATTCATGGACTTGTGCTTCCCTCTGCTGGTGGTTCTGTTCTTTAGTGATGTGTATCCAGTGTAGCATTGGATACATTCCTCCAGGGAGGAATTTGGGGCCAACACCCAACTGTGCTCAGAGCCCACTCAGTGGTGCCAGGGATTAGCCCCTGGTTTTAGTTGCCTGCAAGAAAAGGTCTTACCCACTCTGCTACCACCAGCCCTGTATAAAATGCTTTAAAAGCTAAAAACACTTTCAGATTTGTTCCTCCATCAAAGTAGCTTAATTTCCAGTTCTTAAGTCCCCACGTGTGACTTCCAGCTGCCATTATCAGACAGCGGCCATTACAGGACATTTTCTACTCATTGAAAGACTTACTCAAGGGGCCAGAGCGATAGCACAAGGGTAGAGCGTTTGCCTTGCAACCGGCCGACCGGGTTCAATTCCTCGGTATCCCATATGGTCCCCTACACACTGCCAGGAGTGATTCGTGAGCTCAAAGTCAGGAGTAACCCCTGAGAATCACTGGGTGTGCCCCAAAAAAAACAAAAAAAAGTCCTACTTAAAAACAAACTAAGAAATCCACAGAGAATGTCCTTATAGGGAAACAAACAATACCATATGTGTATCACTTTTGTGTTTATACTTTTAAACTCCAATATTTGTATGCAATTTAGCTCCATTTAAGGTTAAATCAAATATACCTGATTTTCACTGTAGCCCTGAATCAAGGAAGGCAGATAACGGTGTCTGAGTTTTTGGTATGTCTGTATTCAGCGTATCTGTTGATAGTAAAGTACAAGTTGATTTCCCAAAAATATTTTAAGAGTATTTATTTTCTGGTGCACTGATGTATTCATTTATTCAGCATAGCCATTTTTTCTCCAGACTTATCTTCTTAACATACAGATAGGCATGTGTGCATGCCACACACACTTTTTGTTCCATTAATTGGGTCTGTTCTCTGGGGAAAACACAAAACTGTTTGAACATGCCTTTTGATTTAATTGGTGCTTCCTTTTCCTGTGTTTCAGCGAAAAGCAGGAAGAAAACTCCTTAGCATCTGAGCCACAGACAAGAAATGGTAAGGATATTTGCTGGAGTTTAGAAAGGATTCTGTAAAATTGGTTATGATGGTGATGTTGCTTTTTTCCAAAGTCACATAAAGCAGTTGTGATTGTTGCAGTAGCCTAATTAGCCTCCTTGCTGTTCTTTAGTTTTCTTGCTCACACTATCCTATGTCCCTCTCTTTTCAGATGTATTTTGTCATGTGTCTTATTAACTGAGCTTAGTATAGTTGATACCAAGACATTTGGTTAAATAAGTCTCTTCTCAGATAATTGCTACATATAGGTGTATCCTGATTTCCAACCAAAATTCTTTTCTTTAATTCAGATAGTCTTAATTTTGGGAGACTGTATCAGAACCATTTGCATAGTAAAAGTAAACCCTACAAAGCATTTCTTGGCTATTAACAGTCTCTCATATGAAATTTTCAGTAATTTATATTACCTCTATACATGCTTAGCCTTTGTAATTATTTTATAAAGAGTGATAGTGTGATGGGTAGGACATTTAACTTGCATGTAGCCAACCCAAATTGGATCCATGGCACCACATATGGCCCCTGAGAACCTCTGTGTAGTCATATCCACCCCATGTCCCCCTGCCTCCACTGTAAATACGGGAGTGGATCCTCCTGGAATCTGTTTCGTGCCAATTCTTTGGTTTTTTTTTAGGGTCCCAAGGGCCTGGTCAAGGGACTTGGTGGCTCCTGTGTCAAACAGAAGAAGAATGGAGACGGGTCACCGAGAGTTTCCGGGAGAGGACCTCCCTTCGGGAACGGCAGCTGTATAAGCTGCTTAGTGAGGATTTTCTGCCTGAAATCTGCAACATGATTGCCCAGAAGGTATGAAGATGCTTTATTTAAGGGCTTCTCAGTATCCTTTGGTAAGGATCATCATCCTCTCTGATCTGGAACATTCATAGGGGGCTTCTCCTGCACTAGCAATGATAAGTATTTCCTTTTTTTTTCCCTGCTTTTTTTTTAATTTATTTTTTTAATTTTTATTTATTTTTTCCCCCCCAAATTTTATTACACCACTTTTAGACATAGAATTGCAAGATGCCCATGTAGAATTTTTGGTTCTACAGTGTTCTAACACCCATCCCTCCACCCGAACCCATCTCCCATCACCAATGTCCCCACCTCCCTCCCCACTCCCACCACCTCAACTACTTGGCGGGTTCTGTATGTCTTTTCTCTCCTCTCTATCTCTCCCTCCCGCCTAACTTTCCTACACATCGTAGAATGCAGTACATTAAAGGACATAACTGTTTCCACTAGTTTGATGGCCAGGGGCGCGGCCGCGACTTAGGGGGCCTCATGGTCAGCATCTGGACAGCGAAGGTGGCGGCTAGTGGGGTGGGTGAGTCTCATCCGGCTGCTTCCGGGACCCCCAGAGGTGATGGGCCCACTCCCAAAACCCATCAGTCCTCCTGGGAGCCCCATGGTCAGCTAAACCTGGGGAGAGCCGAGTTCCAGCTTCCCCAGCCTCGTTTGAGACTGCATGCTATGGCTGCTCACCCCAGGGCAGCTCCTGGGCGGGGCCACCAGACTGTCCCTTGCTTTTTTGGGTCCCACCGGCAATGCTCAGGGGTTACTCCTGGTGGTATTCGGGGAACCATATGTGATGCTGGTATCAAACCCGGGTGCCATGTGCCAGGCAAATGCCCTCCATGCTGTACTAGCGCTCCAGCCCCAATCCCAATAAATTCTGCCATTACTCCATCCTTCCATTACTTCAAATGGCTTTTCGTAACCTGAAACCAGCTTTGTTCTGTTGGTTTCTGAGGGAGTGCTTCACATCATCCTGTACCTACCTGTAGTCCATATATATGCTCTTTTGTTTGTTTCTGTTTCCTCGTTGGGGCTCATACCCAGCAGTGCTCAGGACTTACTCCTGACTGCCCTCGGGCCTCATTCCTGCTGGCTTCAGGGGACCATATGAGGTATTGGGGTTAGAATCTGGATGAGACACATGCAAGGCCAACGCTTTACCCTGTTTTATCTCTATATAAAATGCTTTCTTTCCTTTCCTTTTTACTTTCTTCTATGATCAGTCTCTCCCGCTGTTCAGGTAGTTTTCTCTCTAATTTGGAGCCAACTCGTTGCTGGACCCCACCTGAGCCCTCTCTACCCTCTTTTCTGACTCCAGGACATTTAATAGTTCTGCACACCATATAACAATTTTCAAACACTTTCCCCCATTTCTTCCCTGCCTGATTGATTATGGCTCTTTGAAAAGCCTCACTTTGAAGTTAAGATCTCTGGGGGCCAGGAGGGCACCGGGCTTCCTTCTGCATGTGGAGGCCTGGGGTCCAGCCCTGGTACTGCAGTCTCCGTTCTCTTTTCGTAATACTAATAGTTCTTTTTTTTTTTTTTTTTTTCCTTTTTTGGGTCACACCGGCAGTGCTCAGGGGTCTCTCCTGGCTCTGCACTCAGGAATTACTCCTGGTGGTGCTCTGGGGACCATATGGGATGCCGGGGATCGAACCCGGCCAGCATGGGCCGGCCGCATGCAAGGCAAACGCCCTACCCGCTGGGCTATCGCTCCGGCCCCCTGATAGTTCTTTAAATGGAATGAAATATCTGTAATGAGATCTGACTAACTGATTTATAAATTATTGCTGAGCAATACAAAAAGGATAAATACTTAATTTCTTGTGAATCCAGTGATTAATCTTTGAGCAGATTGATACTTTTGAGGAAATCCTAGGACGTTTCCTTTCACCAGTACTAAGAACTTAAAAAACACACCAGAAGTGCATTTTCATGTATTTTTTTAGAAGCTTTTCCTCTCAGTATATTTTATTCCATGTACTATAATTATACTTAAATACACTTTCAAATGTTCTATTGTACTCTTATTGCAATAGTTCTAGGAACTGAAGTCTGGGTTTCTTAAAGTAACTAGTATGTAGTTTTATAATTTTGCATGATCTTGTATTTGACTGCATTGATGGGACATTCACATTCATGACATCATTTGTGAGTCGTGCTTTTTACTTCTATAACACCTGTTTTATAATTTATGCCTCCTTGCTGCTGGGGGCCATGCCCAGGGGTACTGGAGGGTCATGCTGCTACTAGGGATTGAACCAGCTGTTTGCACATTTCTTTACTGTGTTGATTAATTCTTTAAATCTCAAGATTTTCTGTTTGGCACCTGATGAGGTGCCAAAACCTAACCGGAGTCATGCCGATACTTGACACTGAAGTCACAGAAATTGCTCATGTCCACCCCGCCTAAGAGCTCCGCTGGGTGTCGTCCTTCAGTTTAAGAGTTTCAAGCTTAGGGGTGGCGAGGAAAGTTTTTTTTTCAAACTTGTCTTGACCCACAAGATAATTTCTTAGCTTCAGATAGTTCTGTAGCGGTTGCTGTCAGCACCAGCAGGAGTAATTACTGTGTACAGCGCCAGGAGTAACCCTAAATGATCGCCGGTTATGACCCAAAGAAACATAAGTAGATTATTTGAAATGACTTCAAGGTCTGAAGTGTATACTTTGCATACAGACGGTCTGGGTTGAAATCTCAGTACCACAAGTTCCCCAACATACGCCAAGGGTAGCTCCCGAAAAGAATGTAAATTATTTTGGAACGTGTAATACTGTTTGATTTGCAAGGTGGTGTTCTATGTCCCAAAAATAATAATGCTTTTGTAAAATCATAGATTTAGGTGCAGTGATTGTGCTCTCTTGCTTTCATAGAGCTTACCCACGATCGATCTCCAGCCCCCCCCAAGAGTGATTCCTGAATGCAGTCAGGAGTAAGCAATGAGCACTGTCCAAAAAAGACCCATATATAAACAGAACCCCTGAGCATCGCCGGTGTGGCCCAAAAAAGGGGAGACCCATAGATATATAAAATAAAAATTTAGGCAATGACAAACTACAGACGGCATCCTGTAACTACTGTTTTTGCATTTTTATGCATTTATTTCAGGCCATATTTACGCATCTGTTACAAAATTGGTGTCATAATGGAACATTATTTCAGGATCTGTTTTCAATGAAATATTGTGATCATTTTACTATTCCATTATTTTCCCCAGAAATAACCTTTAATGAGTTTATTTTGGTGGCTGTACTTTTAGTTTTTTCACTACTTTAAATGTTGGCTGTAAATAGAGAATTACCTGTCCCCCCTGTTTCTTTTCATTTTCTTTTTTGCATTGCTGGGGATTCTGCTCACATGCTCTGCCACTGAGCTATTTGCAGGCCTCTGTCCTCCTCACCCCCGCCTTTGCCCCTCCTGCCTCCCACATGCAAGGCAAGTGCTTGTCCCCTGAGATGAACTCCAGGTCCTCGGGGTGGCAGGGAGAGCAGTTCTGATCGCGCAGACAACCTTATGCTGTGGCAGCGTTGCTCAGTAACTTGCAGTTGCTAAGCAAGCATCTTAATCTTCGTCCTTTGTCTCTGGACTCCTTCCTTGCTTCTTAGAGAGGCTACAGAAGTTTAACTGTTTAGGCTTCTTGCTATAAATAAGATCTCCAAGTTACTCTCCAGAAGATCTTACCCCAGTATCCTTTTTCACATCTTTACAGAGTTAAAATTCAGTGGGGCCGGAGCAATAGCCCAGCGGGTAGGGCGTTTGCCTTGCACGCGCGGCCTGTGCCGGCCGGGTTCGATCCCGGCATCCTATATGGTCCCCGAGCACTGCCAGGAGTAATTCCTGAGTGCAGAGCCAGGAGTAGCCCCTGAGCATTGCCGGGTGTGACCCAAAAAGCAAAAAAAGAAAAAAAGAAAAAGTTAAAATTCGGGCCATTTGCCACATCATTATAAAATGTAATTTGGCGTGGGGATGTCCTTGAAAGCACTCCTCAGGAGTCCTGGGGACCCATCATCAACCTTGTCCTACTGGGCCAGAGACTTCTGTGCTAAGACCTAAGTATATGGTGCTGACTGGCCCTGCCCTTGTGGGGGACTTAATGGGCAACCTCAAGGGGGGGCAACCTCAGTAGTGCTCAAGAGACCTGCTCGGGGGCCCTGGGGCCAAGCCAGGGTTAGTTGCTTGCAAGGCTCTTCCAACCCACCCTCATCCAGCCTCAGAGGTAATACTTGTCATCTGTCACAGCTTTGTAGACAAAGTTGCTATTCTTTTTTCCTTTGAGTTTGTTTTGTTTTTTTTGGAGAAGGGGTCCACACTCAGATGTTTGGGACTGCTTCCAGCTCTAAACTCAAGTGCTGCTTCCCGCCGTGCTTATTAGGTACCTTGTGGTCTGGGATTAAATACAGGCCAGGCGCGTGGCTTGAGTGTGCCCCTAAATCCAGTGCTGTGTCCCTGCCTGCTGCTTAGGCGCTGAGCGTCATTCCTGGTGGTTCCAGGGACTGAAGCAGTTCCTTCTGGTCTAGCCCACAGCACTGCCTACTTAGTTTAAAACTCACGACGGCTGGAGCGAAGCCCAGCGGGAGGCCGCACGGCGCGGCCGGCCTGGCCGACCCCCGGCATCCCAAGGTCCCCGAGCACCGCCAGGAGTAATTCCTGAGTGCATAGCCAGGAGCAACCCCTGAGCACGCGGGTGCGACCCAAAAAGCAAAAAAAAAACTCACGAGAACTTATATCATGGCTTCTCAGCGCAGTGGACATATTGCCAGTAAGTTGGATTAAGTATGAACCTGAATCAGTACCTGTCCCTCCCCACATCCCCTCGCATACATACACCACCACCACCGCCAAAAAAATTAAAATATGGACCCTAGTATATGGAGTAAGAAAAGATGCTCCTGGGGTGCAGAGTTCTTTAGGCGGTTACACAGCTAGAGAAGATCTGGGCTTTATTCTGGGTTTTTTTTTTTTTCCCCTCTGTTTTCAGTTTTTGTTTTCAGGCCACAGCTAGTGGTTCTCAGGACTTACTCCTGGCTCTGTACTCAGAGATCACTCCTGGCAGAGGTCAGGGAATCTGAGAGTGTTCGGGCTCAAAGCAGGATCGGCCGTATGGAAGACTGTCTCTCCAGTCCCCTACAATGTATCTTAATAAAAAATATTCTTGGGTCCTCTTCCCGCAGGAGTTGTCACATGCAGTTAGGTGGTACAGCAGGCGGGCACTGAGCTTGTGGGTGGTTGACATGATGCAGTTTGATCCTCAGACGGCTTATGGCCTTTGACCACAGCTGACTGTACCAGATTTAAAGAGAGACACATAGGGGCTGGAGATGTTAGGGCACTGCGTACTGTCCCTCAAGCACCGCCAGTTACACCCCCTCCACAAAGACTAGGACAGCACAGCGGGAGGGCATTTGCCTTGGACACGGCCAACCCAGGTTCAATCCCGGCGCATCCCATATGGTCCCAGAACACCATCAGGACTAATTTCTGAGTGCAGAGTCGGGAGTAACACCTGAGCATTACCGATGTGACACGAAAATGGGGGGGTGGGGGGTGGGGGAGAAGACTTCGGTATCTGCAGGGACTCAAACAGTGAAGACTCGGGTATCTAGAGGTCCTCGAGCAGTAAAGACTCGGGTATCTGCAGGGACTCGAGCAGTGAAGACTCGGGTATCTAGAGGTACTCGAGCAGTAAAGACTTCGGGTATCTGCAGGGACTCGAGCAGTGAAGACTTGGGTATTTAGGAGGTACTCGAGCAGTGAAGACTCAGGTATCTGCAGGGACTCGGCAGTGAAGACTCGGGTATCTGCAGGGACTCGGCAGTCAAGGCTCGGGTATCTGCAGGGACTCGAGCAGTGAAGGCTCGGGTATCTAGAGGTACTCGAGCAGTGAAGACTCGGGTATCTGCAGGGACTCGAGCAGTCAAGGCTCGGGTATCTAGAGGTACTCGAGCAGTGAAGACTCAGGTATCTGCAGGGACTCGAGCAGTCAAGGCTCGGGTATCTGCAGGGACTCGAGCAGTGAAGACTCGGGTATCTGCAGGGACTCGAGCAGTGAAGGCTCGGGTATCTAGAGGTACTTGAGCAGTGAAGACTCGGGTATCTGCAGGGACTTGAGCAGTGAAGACTCGGGTATCTGCAGGGACTCGAGCAGTCAAGGCTTGGGTATCTCTATGGTTGGTTCTCAAGCTCTAAAGACTCGAGTATCTGGAGGGACTCAAGCAAAAGCTCGTTCCTTGCATATGTTTCTCTTGTTTTACTCTCTGGCACCAGTGGTGGCGCACCAACGCTATGTAAGGCTCTGGTGGCACGCAAGCACTGCAGGTTATGATAGCTAGAATGATTAAAAATAAAAAGTATGGGGCCGGAGTGATAGTCCAGCGGGTAGTGCATTTGCCTTGCATGTAGCTGACCCGGGTTCGATCCCGGCATCCCATATGGTCCCCACGCAGTGCCAGGAGTGATTCCTGAGTGCAGAGCCAGGAATAACCCTTAGCATCGCTGGGTGTGACCCAAAAACAAAATAATAATAATAATCCCGTTCACCCACCCGCCCCCCGCCGAAGAGCAGGAGCCCGACACGCAAAAATAATAATAATAATAATAATAATAATAATAATAATAAATAAAAAGTGTGTGAAAGTTTCAGACTTGGTGGGCTAGGTGGCGGATGTTGCTTAGCAGTTATGTGGTAAGTCTTGAGTTCAGACCAGGACACTGGCACACAACTCAGTAAAGGTTTCCAGGTAGTGTGTATTATGAAGACTGTGCTGGGAGAGATTGCGATTCTTTCCAATATTTCACTTTTATTAATTACTGAATCTCTGATAAAAGGATCTGCGCTTGCTCCGTTTTTGTTCTTCGGTTAAATATACTTTCCATAAGATTATCTTTCAAAGATGGCAATTTCTGAAACTCATTAGGGCTGGAACTTTTATGTGGTTTGTTTCGATTAAAAATGTAAATTCAGGGGCCGGAGCGATAGCCCAGCAGGTAGGGCGTTTGCCTTGCATGCGGCCGCCCATGCCGGCCCGGGTTCGATCCCGGCATCCCATATAGTCCCCAGGACCACCAGGAGTAATTCCTGAGTGCAGAGCCAGGAGTAACCCCTGAGCATTGCTGGGTGTGACACAAAAAAAAAAAAAAAAAAAGTAAATTCAGGGGCCCGGAGCGATAGCCCAGTGGTAGGGCATTTGCTTTGCACGCAGCCGGCCTGTGCCAGCCCGGGTTCAATCCCCCGGCATCCCATATAGTCCCCCGAGCACCGCCAGGAGTAATTCCTGAGTGCAGAGCCAGGGAGTAACCCCTGAGCACCACTGGGTGTGACCCCCAAAAAAGCAAAAAAAAAAAAAATGTAAATTCAGGGGCCGGAGCGATAGTCCTGCAGGTAGCGGCATTTGCCTTACACGCTGCTGGCCCACGATCCCCGACGTCCCATATGGTCCCCGAGCACCGCCAGGAGTAATTCCTGAGTGAAGAGCCAGGAGTAACCCCTGAGCGTTGCGGGTGTGACACCAAAAAAAAAAAAAAAAAGAAATGTAAACTCACTGTTGGCATGGATGTGTTAAGTGCATATATAGCCATACATTTGTTTTATAAATGATAAAATCAGCTTTCCTTTCCAAACATTCCATGACATTTTTTTTTCCATGTCTTTTTTTTTTTTTTTTTTTTTTTTTTGTTTACACCTGGCGATGCTCAGGGGTTACTCCTGGCTGCACTCAAGAATTACTCCTGGCGGTGCTCGGGGGACCATAGGGATGCCGGGATTGAACCTGGGCCAGCAAACGCCCTACCCGCTGGGCTATCGCCAGGCCCCAATATTGAATTTTAAAGTATCAGATCTTGGGCGGAGCGATAGTCCAGCAGGTAGGGCGTTTGCCTTGCATGCGGCTGGCCCATGCCGGTCTGGGTTCGATCCCCGACATCCCATATTGTCCCCGAGCACCGCCAGGAGTAATTCCTGAGTGCAGAGCCAGGAGTAACCCCTGAGCATCGCGGGTGTGACCCAAAAAGCAAAAAAAAAAAAAAAAAAAAAAACAGTATCAGATCTTAACTATAGCCCCTGCCCCTCCCCCCAAAAAAAAATGAAAAGCGCCAGAAAAAGGAATAAATTATTAAATAATGACAAACCCTGATCTTGGATTAAAAAACTCCGTTTACCAAGCAGTGGGGGAAAGAGGTGTGGGAACAAAGAGATGAACCAAAATTAACACCAGGACATTTGTGGAGCTTATTGGCTACTTTGGTACCAAATAGGTAATGGGGTGTAGTAATATTGAGTATCAATACCATGAACGTCGTCACTGTTGTAATATTAATCGTGTCACTTAACACTATGAAAAAAACTAGTTTTGTAAACTTGTATTATTGTACATTGACTGTGTCCACTCAACTCCTCACAGGAGACCCCTGTGCTTACCAGAATAGAAAAGCAGAAACGCAAAGAGGAGGAGGAAGAGCGTCCAGATTCTTCTAGCAGTGCAGAAAAAGGAACAGGAACAGATGCTGAAGGAGGAGAGGAAACGAGAGCTGGAGGAAAAGTCAAAGCGGTGGAAGGTACGTGGCTTCCGCATGTCCAGCAGAGAGTGACCCAGGTCTGCTCAGACTAGATTCTATCATCTCTCTAGGCTGTTTCTAGCAATTTCTTTCTTTTTTTTTTTTCTTTTTTGGGTCACACCCAGCAATGCTCAGGAGTTACTCCTGGAGGTCCTCGGGGGACCGTATGGGGTGCCCGGCATCGAACCCAGGTCTGCCACATGCAAGGCAAACGCCTTACCCAATGTGCTATCGCTCAGGTCCCTGTTTCTAGCAATTCCTGTTGTATCTTGTAGATTATATTCTGACTTCACCTGTATTCATCTGGACCCAATTTTTGCATTTCTGTAAAAGGAGAAATTTTGACTCTCATTCTTGGTCATTGATTCTCTTATTCTCACCTTTGCCATGTCATTCACATTATAATGACACATGATTTTAAAAAACTGATTTTAAAAACGATGACCAGCATACACAGATACCCCATAGGTTGGTAGAAAAGACTTGCACTCCACTGCTTCTGGTACAGCAATAACATCCGAGATGTGTAGAGCACTGGTAGAACTACATAGGAAAAAGCATCGAACCCCATCAAAATACAGGGAGAAGAGATGAACAGAAACTTCCTCAAAGAAGACATGTGGCCAATAGGTATATGAAAAATTGTTCTATAAGCCTTGATCCGTCAAGGAAACACAGATCAAAGCAGTTAGACTTTGTGTTCACATCAGTGAAACTGGCACATTCACAATAGCAGGCACTGTTGGCATGGATATGGGGGAAGACCAGACCTTCACCCACTGTGGTGGCAGTGCCTTTCTCCCAAGCCTTCTCGGAAAACAATGTGGGCACTTCTGGGGCCAGAGCGATAGTCCAGAGTGTTTGCCTTGAACGCAACCAACCCGGGTTCGATCCTGGTATCCCATATGATCCCTGAGCACCACCAGAAGTAATTCCTGAGCATTGCCACATGTGATCCAAAAAGCAGCTACATATATAAATACTTCTTGGGGGGAAGGGGGAACAAGAATTGAACCCAGAAATTCCTGCTTTGGGCGTCTACCCCCCAGGGCCCTAAAACTTCCTTAGAAAAGACATACGCACTCTTGTGTCCATTGCCGCATTGTTTACAGTAACCAGAGTAGGAGACAGCAAGGGGAGGCGGGGGTGCAGGGAGGGGAGAGAGAGAAACTGGAACAAGTCATGAAATTGTCTCTTTCCCACCCATCTGGGATCTGAACCTGAAGCAGGGAAATATGAGAGAGGAAAGTGGAGTCTCCCGGAGGCGAATGGAGCAGTTTTCACTCAAGGAGGGGCTGGAGGAGAGGAGGGTACAGAATGATGAATTTTTCAAAACGAGCAACCTTGACCATCCTACCCTACACTCAAAGTGCAAAGTTTCTCCATTAGGGACCAGAAAATAAATTTCACAGGCTCATCCCATTGCATGACCTCCTCCTGGAAAGAACGGGAACAGTAGGAACCAAAAGAGGTTTTTTATTTGGTCTTTTTGTTTCTGTTTTAATCAAAACCTCTGAAATATACTTGAAACGTTTTGTTACTGGTTTTGGCATATCGAACACGCATTGGACAGCTTGCCAGGCTCTGCCGTGTGGGCGCTATACTCTCATTACTTTGTGGGGCTCTCTCAGAGGGGTGGGTAGAATATTCACAGCAATTTGGAGGTAAATTGCGCAGCTGCGCAACAGGGAAAGCTGGTTTCTGCTCTGACGGGTGTATCTGTGTCTCTGGCTCAAGCATTCCTGGGCTTGAAATACTCTCCTCTGAAGGGCAGGTCTCTGCAGGTTGGGTCCTTGTAGGCTGGGTTTCTGACAAGCCAGGCTGGAGACTGGATTAATCTGTTGGGTGGAGATCTTACGAGCTTCGAGTGTGGATGAAGATCGCTTCCAGCAAGGTGCGGGGGTTTCTCTGGGCTCTTCAAGGCTCCATCGGGATGGTGGGCTCATGTTGGAAATTGCTCTCGTGGTCCATGGAATGCAGGGGGTTCAACAGGGAAAGCTGGTTTCTGCTCTGCCGGGTGTATACCATTTCACCAAAACTTTCAGCGCCACCCTCGAGAACATCATGCTACAATTAGAATGGGAAGGAATGGGAGTGAAGATAGATGGTCGGCAACTACACCACCTCCGCTTCAATGATGACATCGTTCTAATAACACCAAGCATTAGCCAAGCTGCACAAATGCTGGCTGACTTTGACCGAGAATGTGGAAAGATAGGTCTACAGCTGAATCTGAAGAAAACTATGTTCATGAAAAATGAACTAGTTCCTGAGTGAACAGTTTGTTCACTGTCAATGGAACAAACATCTCTGAATGCAGCAGTTATGTGTACCTAGGTCGAGAAGTCAACATAATGAACGACCTAAAACCTGAGCTGTGCAGGAGGAAGAGAGCGGCATGGAATGCCTTCAAAGGCATCGAAGAAATAGCTAAAAGGACAAAGAACCTCCGGCTCCGGGCACATCTCTTTGACTCCACCGTTCTCCCTGCATTAACATACGCCTCCAGAGACCTGGGCCCTACGAAAGCAGGATGAGAATGCTATTCGGGCCTCCCAGAGAGGAATCGAAAGAGCTATGCTTGGAATATCATGCCTCACTCAAGTGAAATCAGGAATCCGGAGTTCTGACCTCCGTCGCTATTCCAGAATCAGGGATGCTCTCTCGTTTGCCAAGGCATCAAAAATCAGATGGGCTGGACATGTAATGCGATTTGGAGACAAACACTGGACTAGAGCCATTACCGACTGGATCCCACTGGATATCAAAAAGAACACGTGGCCGCCCACCTACAAGATGGTCAGACTTCCTTGTAAAGACCCTGAAGGAACGGTTTGAGGCTCTTCATATTCCTGAATCAACCAGATGCCATTGGGCTACATTGGCACATGATAGGGTCCAATGGAAATGTTACTGGCGCCACTTGAGCAAATTGATGAATAACTGGATTCAAGTGAGACTTGAAACCCTACTTTGAGGGGCCGGAGCAATAGCACGGGGGGGCGGGGGTGTTTGACTTGCACGCAGCCAACCCGGGCTCTCTCCCAGCATCCCATATCGTTCCCAAGCACTGTCAAGAGTAATTCCTGAGTGCAGAGCCAGGAGTAACCCCTGAGCATTGCCGGGTGTGCCCCAAAAAGCAAAAAAAAGAAAAAGGAAACCCTACCATGAACTGTATTGTAAATCAAGTTTCAAGTAAAACTTTTTCAAAAATTCTACTAAGGGGGCCAGAGTGATTGTCCGGCACTCAGGTGTGTGGCCTTAAACGCAGCCAACCCAGGTTCAGTCCCTAGCACCCCATGCGGTCTTCTGAGCCTGTCAGGAGTGATCTCTGCACCTTTCTCCTCTCCCCCACCCCCCCCCAATATTGTTAGGGTCTGAGAGTTGCCACATCAGGAAAGGCACTTGGCTTCCAGGCAGTAGCCCTAGGTTTGGTTCCCAGTCTGGGTGGTCCCCTGAGCACCACTGAAAGTGGCCCGAGTCCCTCTCAAATAAAATGTTATTAATTTAAGAAAGATTGTGCACTGATAATAGGATTGCTTTTGGAACATTGTACACTTAAAACTCAACTATGAATAAGTTTGTAAATCACAAATCCTTCATTTTTAAAAAATTAATTTAAAGTGATTTTAAGCATATGAAATAACCTTAGGAAAAGTGATATTTTCACAGATTTGGCACTCTGCAAATCCAGAATATTATAAATTATCATGTCAAAACAAGACTCAGGGGCCTGGAGCGATAGCACAGCGTGTAGGGCGATTGCCTTGCATGCTGCTGACCAGGGTTCCATCTCCCGGCATCCCATATAGTCTTCTGAGCCTGCCAGGAGTGATATCTGTACACAGACCCAGGATTAAGTCTGAGAGATGCTGGGTGTGCCCCCTCCCCAAAATAAATTGTAGGATCTGAAAGATAACAGTAGGAAAGGCATTGCCGATGTGACCCAAAAAGGAAAAACAACAGAAGACTTGGGCCCAGGTCTTTATTTTGATCTAACAAATTGTTTCTTTTGTTTGCAGTTAAAAGAAAGGATAATAACCATTCCTGTATACATCCGTTATGTATCACCTTGCCTGCTGTTTAATTTGACTGAACCTGGAGTCAGCTGCATGCAAGGCAGACCCTTGACCCTCTGTGCTATTTATTGCTCTGGCAATAGTCTTTCCATAGTTTTTATTGAGAAAAATAATGGAAACGTGAGAGAGAGAGCAGTACATGTTCAGGAGAATATAAATTTCTTCTGAGGGGAAAAGGTCTCTAGGTGCTTTTATTCCTTGGTTTTCATTTTGCCCCACTGGTTCAATGGCGTGTGGTTTAGTTTCCGTTTCTTGAGTTGCTGGGAGGGGAGGGTTGTGTGTGTGTGTGTGTGGTTCTTGGGTCACATCAGCAATGCTCAGAACAGTTAGAGTTTTTCCCAGCTCTTATTTCTACCCTAATCTGAAAAGATAATTGATATGATTTCCATCTTTTTTTTGTTTGTTTTTATGGTTACTCATTTTGTGTCTCGTATGCGGTACACTCATCCTGGAGAATGTGCACAATGTGTACTAGGTTGTGAGATAGTGTCTATGAAACTCAGCTTTTCTTTGCCTTTTTTTTATTTTTGGGTGGGGGGTCACGCCTGTTGATGCTCAGGGATTACTCCTGCCTCTGCACTCAGGAATTACTCCTGGTGGTGCTCGGGGGACCACATGGGATGCTGGGAATCGAACCCGGTCTTCCGTGTGCAAGGCAAATACCCTATTCAAGCTGTGTTGTCCCTCTGGCCCCAAGCTCAGCTTTTCTCTTTCTTCTTTGAAGGCTTTTGCTTCCCTTATTGGGGTTTTTTAAGGAGAGCTGTGGGGAGGGGAGGGAGTGATCTGGCTGATCTGCCCAATGGTGAAAGTTGGTGTTAAATTCTCCTCCTGTTGTATTATTGCTGTCTTAAGCCTTTTCGTAGTTCTGTTATATCCTGGTGCCTCCTTCATGTATGTTAAAGACTACTTTTTTATTTGTAATCGCCCATCCCTGTCTCTTATTACAGTCTTTGGATGTTCTTTGTTCATACAGTTATGAGGTTGGCCATTCCGCTTCTTTTTAGTCTACTGTTTGCCTGCATGATTGTATTCAATGAAAACTCAATGAATGGGTTTTCATTCTGAGCCTGTATGTATCCTGAGGGCTTAAATGTGACTCGGAAGGAAGCAGAAGGCTTTGTTTCCTCACCATGATGCTTTTCTGTACTGTTTGATTGGGGAGTTCCTGCCACTGACTATTGGTAAAATGATTGCAATAAAGGAATTGATAAGTTTCTATATGGATTCTGGATGTTTATAAAGTTTTTTGGGGGCCAGAGTGATAGCACAGCGGGTAAGGTGTTTGCCTTGCACGATGCCGACCTGGGTTCAATTCCCGGCATCCCATATGGGCCCCTGAGCGCAGCCAGGAGTAATTCCTGAGTGCAGAGCCAGGAGTAACCCCTGCATTGCGAGTGTGACCCAAAAAAGCAAAAAAATAAATAAATAAAATAAAGTTTCTTTTTGTTTCTCTGGCCATCTATTTTTTTCCTTCTGGTCCTTTAGTCATTTATGTAGTTATCAGGTTACATTTGCCTTTTTAATTCTTGGGGTGAGGCCACACTCAGTCTCTCAGTTGTTCTCGAGTTACTCCTGGCTCAGTGCTCAAGGATCACTCAAGGGAAAGGGCTGCCAAGAGCCTTGGTGCAGTGGGTAGGATACTTGCCCTGCCCAGGGCCAACCGGGTTGAGTCCACAGCAACACAGTGGTGCCCGAGCCTGACAGGAGTGACCCCTGAGTGCAGAGCCCTGAGCATCCCTGGGTGTGACCGAGAACAAACAAGATGATCACTTCCTGTAGGTGAAGCACATTAAATGCGGGAGGGGCAACCCCAGGTTAGCTGCATGCAAGGCGAGTGCCCTCCCCACTGTACTATCACTCTGGCCTAAGCGCGCATGTTTTTAGAGTACCATGAAGCCTCACTTCTGGATCCACATACGAGACCGACTGTCACTCTCCTCCTTTCTCCATTGTATAGTGATTGGTACCTTATTTCCATGGAGGACTTTTTCCTTTCTGGAGTAATGCCAGCAATTAAACCTAGAGCATCCTATCTGCAGGGCATGTATTATAGCTCAAAGAAACATACCCTGCCCTGTTTGACGCTATATGTTAACTGTATCTACCGTCCCTTTAGCCGTAAGCTTTCATTCACTAGATCTATAGGTCGAAGTGAATGACCTACAGGGGTCCCTTCTACATGTTTTACTTTGTTCTTGTTCCGTTCAGGACTCTGTTTCTGTCTTTGGCTCTTGCCAGTCTAATTGCAGTGTGTCTTGTTGTTCTTCTAATGGGGCATATTTTTTGTTTTGGAACTCTTTCAGCTTTTCTGCTTTTTCTTTTGTTTTGGGGCCATACATAGCAGAGCTCAGGGATCATCGCTGCATGTAGGCTCAGGGTCAGCTGCGTGCAAGGCACTGCCCGACCCGCTGTACTTTAGCTCCAGCCCAAGTCTTCGAGGTTCTTATCTAGGTATATGATTCCATCCTCATCTGAGGAACACCTACAATGTTTCAACTCCAGTCACTTCACCAGTGTCCCTATCAATGAATTCTTTTTTTTTTTTTTTTGGGTCACACCCGGCGATGCTCAGGGGTTACTCCTGGCTCTGCACTCAGGAATTACTCCTGGCGGTGCTCGGGGGACCATATGGGATGCCAGGGATCGTACTTAGACGTGCAAGGCAAGTGCCCTACCCGCTGGGCTATCGCTCCGGCCCATATCAATGAATTCTTGTTGAAGTTTTCTCGTATTTCTTGTTTCCTTATTGGGCCTTTCTTTGATTACTTTCCTCAATTCTGTAAATATTCTTACCATTGTTGTCTTCATCAGGGAGGCGTTCTTATGTGGTTGAGTTCCTCCTTAGGCTGCTGCCTTAATCCATTAATGATACCGTGAGGGGGCTAGAACGATACGATAGTCATTGGCCTTGCGTGCCATTGCCCCAAGCTGCATGCCCAGGTCCCCTGAGCCCCCTGAGCACAGAGCCAGGAGTAAGCCCCTACCAGCTGCCTCTGCTCTCCCCTCACCCGCTAAAAAAAGAATAAAAAAGCAAAAAAAAAGGTGAATTGTGTGCTGCTTTGCTGTGTCTGTAGAGTGTGAGAGCTGGTTTTGCACAGGCCTAGGTGACAGTATGGAGTTGGCACTAATTCTATGAGTTTGTATCCTTTTGAACTTTTGGTAGAATTTGTGGTCAAGCACCCTGTGGTCTGACCCTAAATTTCACCCAACCGAGCAACCAAGACTCCTACCGGAGCTCAGTTGCTCAGATCAGGCTGAGTGTGGAAAGCAGTGGTGGGTTTCTTACCTGCTTTCTGCAGTTTCTGCCTCTGCCTGCAGAGTCTGGGATGGGAGGGGCTGGTTTTGTTTCTGCCCCTCTGTTCTTAATCTGTTCTTAATCTGCATTAAGAACAATGCAGATTCAGCTTGTTCTTAGTTCTGGTGTTTAGCAGTGTTGATGCCTTGTAGGTTTAAGAGCCCTTGGGAGCTGCTGGGAGCTTCAGCC
>JAJIBD010013999.1:0-50333 GCA_021461705.1 Cryptotis parvus
CTAGGAGTTGGCTTTGCAACTCAGACAGATGCTAAGAACAGGAGGTGTTAACTAGCCAGCCCGATCACTATCACTATCTTCCCGTTCATCATCTATTTGCTAGAGCGGGCACCAGTAATATCTCCATATGTCCTGTCTCATGCTAGTAGAATCCAAAGGCATCCGCTTGCTCCAGGAACATAAAGAGCCTCAAACCATTATATTGGGTCATGGGAATGACCTAATATAAATATTACTGGTATTTGGCATATAAAATACTACACGGCAGCTTGCCAGGCTTGCCGTCTGCGGTGGCATACTGTTGTAGTCACCTCCTAAATAAAGCATTTATTGATGCTTTATTCCTAACAATTAGATGGTAGGCCCCCTCTTTGGAAGGGAAATCTGGGGAGACACATCTCTGGTTCACCACAAAAATCATATGTCACTCAACCTTGTCCATTCAACAGTTAAGGTTCCAAGATCTGCAGAATAAAACTTTCAGTAATATAAAACTAAATCACCAAACCTAAAAAAACAAAACTGTAATTCAGAAGATGTTTAGGTTTGTTTGTTTGTTTTGGGGTCACTCCCAGCAGAGCTCAGGACTGACTCCTGGCTCTGTGGGGAAACATATGTGGAACTGGGGACTGAACCTGGTCAGTCACATGCAAAGGTAAGCACTTTCCCCACTATACTATTGCTTAAGTCCTCTGGTTAGGTTTCTTATCATTTCTAATTTCAACTGTATTGCAAAAAATATTTTTTAAACATCTTAATATGAACTCACTTCAAAAATGGTATATTTGTGTGTTTATATGTCCAAACATGTGCAACTAAATAAGACCTCTTTTAGAGATTCCTAAATGTCCCCCTTTGGACAGTATGGGAATGTCACCAAAAAATTAGAACTGCTCTATTATCTAGCAATTCCATGTTTCAATATCTATCCAAAGAACACAACACCACTTACCAAAAGAGATATATATATATATATACACAACTATTTTCACTGCTGCATTATTTACATCAGCCACAACCTGGAAACAACCCGAGTGCTCAAATGAGTGGAAAAAGTTGTATCTCTCTCTCTTCCTTCATATTTCTCTAAATAAAAACTTCACTTTAAAAATTATCATATCAATAAACGGAGAGAAAACTTTTTGTCAAGATTAAAAAATCATTCATAATAAAAAAAAACTCAACAAAATAGAGAAGGAAATAACAGTCATTCATAAAATCCCGCATCATACTGAGCATCAACATCAAGCTCAAAAAGCTTGAAAAGAAAGTCAACCAATCATTATTTACAGATGACAATGATAGCATGCACAGAAGACCCTAATGACCCCACTAAAACTCTTAGACAACAAACAAATAGAGTAGCAGTCTTAAAAAAAAAAATCAATACACAAAAATCAGTTGTATTTCTATATGTAAAAAGGAAAGAGAAAAAATGGCTCCTGTAGGGGTAGTGAAGTATGATTAGAAAAAAATGTGAGAGGAGAGGAAGAGAGAAGTACGTGTTCGAGAGAATACAGGCTTCTCCAGAGACGAATCAGGCAAGCAAGGAAACACAGACAAGCAACTGAGATACGTGTTCAAGGGAGAACACGCCGATGAACAAGCCAAGATGACTCCGTTTAGAATGGTATTCAAAAGCATCAGATACCCTCCTCCTCCATGGTTGTGTGGCTACAGGCTCAAAGCCTCCAAACTCAGCAGAACCGGACAAGGGACAGACCAGACCCACAGCTGCGCCCGGTGCACAAGAGGCTTAGATAATAATGTAGGTTAGGACCAGGTCCTTCCCAGGATCTTTCACATTTATACACTGTAATGATCATTGTAGCTGCAACAAACTGGGGAGGTTGATGGGGAATGAGGAACTATAATGTCACACTAGAACTCACTATTGAAAATACACATAGAGGCATATATCATAAACCATAAATATCTGTAGGGCAAGCCACAAAGTGTAGAAGAGAGAGAGAAACACAGAGACAGAAACGGAGATAGAAAGAAAAAAAGAAAGAAAGAGAGAGAGAGAGAAAGAAAGAAAGAAAGAAAGAAAGAAAGAAAGAAAGAAAGAAAGAAAGAAAGAAAGAAAGAAAGAAAGAAAGAAAGAAAGAAAGAAAGAAAGAAAGAAAGAAAGAAAGAAAGAAAGAGAGAGAGAGAGAGAGAGAAGAGAGAGAGAGAGAGAGAAAGAGAGAAAGAGAGAAAGAGAGAAAGAGAGAAAGAGAGAAAGAGAGAAAGAGAGAAAGAGAGAAAGAGAGAAAGAGAGAAAGAGAGAAAGAGAGAAAGAGAGAAAGAGAGAAAGAAAGAAAGAAAGAAAGAAAGAAAGAAAGAAAAGAAAGAAAGAAAGAAAGAAAGAAAGAAAGAAAGAAAGAAAGAAAGAAAGAAAAGAAAGAAAGAAAGAAAGAAAGAAAGAAAGAAAGAAAGAAAGAAAGAAAGAAAAAGAAAAGGTGGTGCCTTCTATTGGGGCGGCTGGGGTAGGGTGCGAGGGATCAGTGGGACATTGGTGGTGGGAATGGGGCACTGGTGGAGGGATGGGTGCTGGAACACTGTATGACAGAGACCCTATTATGAACATCCTTGTAATTGTATATCTCACAGTGGTATAATAAAAATTTTTAAAAAGCATCAGAT
The DNA here is from genome assembly GCA_021461705.1 of Cryptotis parvus. NCBI lineage: Eukaryota > Metazoa > Chordata > Mammalia > Eulipotyphla > Soricidae > Cryptotis > Cryptotis parvus. The sequence goes on from JAJIBD010013999.1 coordinate 2,629, forward strand.
ATCTAGAAATCAACTTATCAACAGATGTGAAAGACAAGTATAAAAATTTTAAGTCACTACTAAGAGAAACAGAGACAAGAAATGGGTAAATACTCCATGCTCATAAACTAGAAGAATATTATCAAAAGGATTATCCTACCCAAAGCATTATACAGATTCAGTATAATTCCCATGAAAACCTATCACAGTCTTCAAGAACCTGGAGAAAATTCTATTGAAATTTATCAGGAGCCCCCAAGATATCCATTAACCCCTTAGGGTTAATGTACTTGCCTTCCATGCAGTTGATCTCCAGCACCACAGATTCATAATGACACTTAAAGAGATCAAGAGTCACCTTGAGAGACTAACAGAGAAAAAACACAGTTTTGGAAACTAGTAAATACAAAATCAAACATCTATCCTTGTCTTTCATAAACGAACTGAACCACCAAGTAAACAAAAAGTGTAGAAAGAAGTTGGGTTTTTGTTTGGGGGGTGAGAGGACAATACCCAGTGTTGCTCAGTGTTTATTTCTGGCTCTGTGCTCAGGAATCACTCCTGGCAACGCTTGGGGACCATACGGGATGCCAGGAAATGAAGTTAGATCTATTGCACGCAAGTAAGTGCCTTACTCAGTGTACTCATTCTGGCCCAAAAAGCTATGTGTTTATGGAAACATCATGCCTTCTAACAGAATAAAAATATCACCATTTTACACGTCCTAATAAACTCGTTACCTAGGGTTTGCTGTTTCAAATGTTCTCCCTTGAACATGTGTCACACTTGCTTCTCTCAATGTCTCTTTGCTTGCTCTTTCAAACTCATGTTCTCTCTTGAATACATATTCCTTTCCTTCTCCCATCACATCTTTCTAAGTTTCATTTAATAAAAACTACCTTGCTTCACTAAAAAATAAATTCTTTAATCTAGACATCAATGGCAGTTAAAATTACAGAAATGAAGCAGCACCATATCCTGACTACGTCTCCAAAACAGGTCTTCCCATTATTCTTTACTATCTGGATTACTGGAATTAAGGGTAACAGGCCCTGCAGGTAGGTACATAGTTTTACCACTCCCATAAAAATCTAGGAAAGGTGAAAATTGGGGAGAATTTTACTCAAAATACAGGGCATTACTTAAACGATACAGTACACAACTAATCAGAGCTCTGGTTTTAGTCAGACACATTCTCTTCATGACAGAAGTTCCTCTCCTCTTTCCCTTAAAGCCCCACCCCACCCCCTTCCCTTCCTTAGCGCTACACATATGTGTGTATACATATATATGTAGGTATGCATATGCCTGAAGGAAAGGAGATTCGGATCAGTGGCCTGCGGCATCGCCATGGAGCTGTACGGGTTTGGGGGCGTCTGAGCCGTGAGGACATCCAGGGCGGCGAGATGGTGACTTGCAAGTGTGAGTTCTACCTTCTACCACAAGTCTAAAAGGTGACTTGGGTGTTGGCTGTCTCACGTCCTTGTCGGAGCTTCAGAGTTGTGTGTAGGGGCGTGTCTCGAGCGGCCTGCTACTTCTTTCTTTGTTTATTTTGTTTTCGTTTTGGGTCACACCCCGAAGTCCTCAGGGCTTACTCCTCTGTACTCAGGGGCTGCTCTTGGCAGGCTCAGGGGGCCTTATGGGGTACCGGGGCATAGAACCTGGATCAGTCAAGTGCAGGCAAATGCCCGCTCTGCTGGACTCTGTCTGTCTCTCTCTGTGTCTGTGTCTCTCTCTGTGTGGTTGTGTGTGTGTATGTGTGTTGGCATCAAAACCACATGCAAGGCAAGTGCTCCGTTCCTCAACTGTCCCTTTCTCCCACCTCCCTGCCTGACTTGCATTTCTCACTCTGGATCCCATCACAGCCCCTTGTCTCTCTCCTGACTGCAGGTTTTCCTCCTGGTGCTCAGGGTCAGGGCAAGCTCAGTCACTCTGGCCGTCAGCTTCCTGGTTAGACCTGGCCCGCAGTAGACTCCCAGTAAATGCTAATTAGATGGAAGTGTAGTGTCCAAGACTCAGGAAACGTTGCCTGACAGCCGTGTGCGTGATGTTCAGTTGCCGCCTCCCTCTTTCCCCACTGGTCATGTGGGGCGTCATGCATGTGTCATGCATGCAGTGTGACGTCTGCGGGGCAGAGAGATATCATCGCTTTCTCTGATCTGTCTCTGCTGCCCCCAGAACAAATAGGCAGACTAGGCCTAACCTGAGCCTTACAGGTTTTTGTCTTTCTCACAGAAGAGGAATTTCAGGAGTAGACCAGCAGTGAAGTAAAACCAGATTTTATTTGGAGGGTTTTGAGGAAGGGGAGGGAGGGAGAGCGATGTGGAGAGAGTAACTTGCTCAGGAGAGAAGCGGCTGCTCGGTGCACGTCTCCGAGGGGGGAGGGGGGCAGGCAGCATGCTCGGTGCCACGTGGGCACAAGCAGCACCTGAGCTCGGGCAGCACATCAGCGCTTCCCTTTGTTTGAGGTGGCTTTTATAGGGTCTGTCCCAAGCTGCCCATGCGCACATGGGTCTGCCTGGGTAAGAGTCTTGCTAGGACGGCTGCCAAGGGGCTGGAGTTGGCCTTTGCTCCTGCTGGAGAGTCTCTCGAAGGGGGTCCAGCCGTCTCTGGGCTTAGGGTGCCAAGTGAAGCCTTACCAGGCCTTAGTTCCCGTTTCTGCAGAGGGGAGTCTCTGCAGCCCAGAGCTGTTGGTTTATTACCTCCTGCAAATTCTGCCATGGATGTCCTAGCGTAGCTACCTGCCTCGCCTCGTACAAGCTGGTCTATTAATGAATTAACTTGTGTGTGTGTGTGTGTGTGTGTGTTTATGGTTTTTGGATCACACCCAGCAATGCTCAGGGGTTACTCCTGGCTCTGCACTCTGGAATCACTCCTTGCAGTGCTCGGAGAATCATACGGGATGCCAGGGATGGAGCCTGGGTTGGCCACGTGCAAGGCAAACACCCTCCCCTGCTGTGCTGTCGCTCCACCCCTCTCACAAGCTTGGCTGTCACCAATTGTCACTGCTGTGAGCTGTGGGTGTTTTGGTGATCTTAAAGGGAGCGCCAAACTATCTTGTTTAATTTCGTAGATATTAGACGGCACCTGGCTTATAAGCAACAACCAAGAGTTTGGAAACATCGATAGGTGTGGCTGATCTTTACTGTAGCTCCCATTTAGGGTTTGGTCGTTGCTCTCAGTTCCCTCCAGTAGTTAGAGCGGCTGCGGGAGGTCTCACAGGTCGCAGCGAGTGATGATTGCGCGGGTGTTTGCTCTGGTGGGGGGCGGGCTCACTTGGGCTTTGCTCTGTTCCCCTTGCCTAGAGTGCCATGACAGCTGAGTGCACAGGTAGAATGCTGATTTCCTGAGTCTGCCCAAGTTCATTAACAGTCAGGGGAGAGTGTGTGTTTCCTGGTGAGAGATTGGTGGAGACCTTCTCTTTTCCCTGAGTACCCCTGAGTACCGTGGAGAAGGAGCAGGGAGTGTCCGAACCCAGCCAGCTGTCTCTGTTTCCATCCTCCAGGACTTAGGTCTGGCTTAAATTCTCAGTCCGCCTTTGGCATTGCTGTAAATCGTTGTGATGCCGCTGGGCTCCCAGGGGTGGCTTATGTGAGGCTGCAAGGGGAGAGACGGTCACCGCCTGGTCTGCTCTGCAGCCTGGACACGCTGGAAGACCAGGCCTAAGACCAGGCCTCACGCAGTCAGCCCTCAGCTGGCCAGGCTCTTCCTTGTTTAATTTCCTGCCTTTACTGTCTTTCCTGTCTTTGTCCCCCTATTTTTTAAATGAATTTCAAGTTTTATTCTTTTTTTGGGGTCACACCCAAAAATGCTCAGGGATCATTCCTGTTTCTGCACTCAGGAATTACTCCTGGCTGTGCTTGGGGACTATATGGGATGCCAGGGATCGAACCCTGGTTGACTGCGTGCAAGGCAAATGCCCTCCCACTGGTCTGAGGCTCGGCCCTTTCTTCCCTGTTTTTAGGCTAAACTTCCCTAGACGCAAACTGCACCTTATTTTCTTTGGGGCGAAGTGGGTGAGACACACCCTGCGGTGCTCAGGGCTGACTCCTGGCTCTGTGCTCAGGAATCGAACCCCGGCTGGCCACAGGTCAGGCAGGCGTCCCACCACTGTGCTATCTCTCGGTCACTCCGCCCTGTGTCGGGTGGTTCTTAGCAGATCTGTGACTCCGCCCCTGACCTCACTTCACTTTAGAGAAGGCTGGGGGCTCCCACCCGACCCTCAGCACCCCGAGCAGACTCCGCTAAGAGACTCCATCCTCAGCACAGCCCGGCCCTGGGCGTGGAGCTGCCGTCTTTATGCCCCTTGGCTCCTGAGGCCCGCCAGAGCCTTCACGGCTACGGGCTGCTCTGCGCAGTCCTGCGTCAGGAGTGGACTAATCTCAGAAATCACCTCTAGACTCCAGCTTGCTACATGCCACTGAGATGTTCTGAGGAACAATGAGTAAGCCTCAGAGGCCGTTTAACACCTGTGTTGGGGCCAGAGAGACTCACAGACATGGGGCAGAGCTGCTACTGGCTCTCCCTGTGCCCAGCCGCTCAAGAGGCGCCCAGGAGAAATGGCAGGTTCTAGCCCTGGCCCGCCACCCCAGCAGAGCCTTGCAACAAGCCAGACGACCCCCCCCACTCCATGAGGGCCTCTATTTTCCACATCTGGACTTCTCTCTCGTCAGAACTCCACCCAGTAGATCAGCCTATCACAGCCTGGCTCGCGTGGCCGCTTGCTGCCGTGCGGTTCATCAATAAATGCTGGGCTTGGAGATGACTACAAGAGTATGCTACCCACACGGCAGAACCTGGCAAGCTACCCGTGTCGTATTTGATATGCCAAATACCAGTAACAATTATAGACCTCATTCCGGAATGGATTGAGGCTCTTTATGTTCCTGGAGCAAGCAGAGGCCCTTGGGCTCTACTAGCATGAGACAGGACATATGGAGATGTTATGGGGCCCGCTCGAGCAAATCGATGATGAACGGGAAGACAGTGATACAGTGATGTATATGCCAGTTACCTCAGTGACCTTATAATCCATATCTATGTACATTCCTATACATTTACAATTTTTTTCTCCTACCAATCTTTTATTTTGAGGTAGGAGGGGCTCCCAAGTGTTGCCTAAGAGGCCAGGGGACCCCAGAGACTATTCTCTATGACAGGGCCATTGGCTAATGCCAAGAGCCTGCGGATCCTTTGCAGCTTCTGGGGTGCTGCAGTGCTTCAAGAGATACACCCAGCTGCACCTGGGGCCTCTAGGGCTATCAAACCTGTGCCCTAACCTCTCTCTGTATGGCCTCCCTGCACAATCTGACGTTAATTTGATTACTTGATCTGTACAAGAAAAATCAAGAGAAAAGGAAAAATTTGCTCATCTTCCCTGTATACCTCTTGTTAAAAAGTAACCATATCAACACCTAGGAAGTATTCTTGCCCAAATTGTCTAAATCGTATCAATGTGTGTGTGTGTGTGTGTGTGTGTGTGTGTGCGCGTCTTGGCATGCTTACGCTCACCTGCACTGGGGAGATCTTAACTTTATTGGGCTTTTAAGTCTACTACCAATGTAGAGGAAGAAATTCAGGGAAGGAAAAGATTGTGCAACTGGCATATTCTTGAGCTTAAGCTTTTTCTACCAAGCGTATAGTCTCTCCCCCCAGTCCACCTGCACCCCACAAAAAAAGAGTTAAGAAAAATATTAAGCTTAAATTAGTATTTTTTTTTTCATGGAGCTGCTCTGCTGGGGGTGAGAGGGCTTACTCCTGGCTCTGTGCTCAGGGATTACTCCTAGTAGCACTCAAAGGGCTATTTGTGGTGGCAGGGAGAACCCTGGTCTGTCACATGCGAGGCAAGCAGCTCACCCCTGTATTATCCCTCCTGTTCCACACTTAGTCATCAACAATTGATTACTGATTTCAACCTCTGACCAAAGTTCATAATCATTATTACTTATGATAAAGATGTTCATTCTGCTTCTAATTTCTTGAATTTCTCAAACAAATGAAATTTGAACCCATGTTCAAAGTCTGACTCAGTGTAAACAAGAGAGGTAATGCGGGTTCTCTGTAATGACTGTTCAGTCTCATTTGAAAAATGGCTCCAGTCATGTAAGCATTTCACACTATCATAACATTTGCATTGTTTACATTTATCATGAGTTTTTTTATTCCACAGTATTTTTTTGTTAAAATTTTAACTATTTCTGACTACAAAAATATTTAATTATATTTTTAACTTTCCACATGGCTAATTCAAACCTTAAAACTCTCATAATCAGATACCATTTTTACATTTTTTATTCCATGACCAGTAAAATGAAAACTACCTCAAAAAACTATTGAGGACCTGAGTGGTAGTATAGCAGGTAGGGGGTTTGCCTTGCACACCACTGACTCACATTCAATCCCAGCACCACGATGGACCCCCCAAGCCCCAACAGGAGTGATCCCAAAAAAAGGAACTTGAGAATAAATGTAAAATATTAAGAATGGCTAAAATATACTGTGTACTCAATAAAGTTACTAATAATATTACAGCTCTATTTAGTGATTTTGCAGCCCTTCTTCTCAATTCTTAATTCTATGAACTCTTTAACTTTACTGATGCTGTTTTCCCTACCAAAGCATGTTTTTTACTCTCTCTTCCCCACCCCCACGCAGCCCCCACCACTGCCATCTCTACATCACAGTCTCAAAGTTGACCAGATAAAACTACATGTATCTTAGTGTCAGGCTCTAATGCAAAATCCCCATAAAATATCCAGAAGAATTACATTTCTACTTTAGTGTCGTCCCCCGTAAGATTTTGTTCCCACCACCCATTTAGTCAAACTGAATCAAACACACTTTCTGTAAACTAATACTCTCACAAGACTGAAATAAGAAGTAATGTTTCGTGAGTTTGGTACCTCAATGTCCTGACTACTGATAGACAAGAAACATTCAATAGAACATACTAGATAAATGTTTCCTCCTTCGTTGTTCTTATCTTCAGTAGAAAGGAGAGAGAACAGCTATTTTGTGAAATAATGATAAACTATACGCAGAAATGTTTAAAGTCACCAAGAGTTTTACCAAAAAATGGGACCATATCATTTATTCTTTCCTACATCTGCTCATCCCCCTAACTCTGCTCCTTAACTTAAATAACACATCTTAGGCACTTTAAAGGAGGAAAAAGCTAGTAAATTTTATAGTTGGAAACAGCTTAAATCTAACTTCCTGGTACGATACTATGTTCACAAGAAAATGGAAACAGGAAAATGGTAATGCAAAAATATTTTTTAATTATGAAACAATAGTATTTAACTTTAACTTTTCAGGTATAGTTCTACTCATTAAAATAATATAAATTTATGGGACCATTTTTTCTTCTGAGGAAACAGCACAATTAGTGTTGCTTGTTCCACAGATTTATGAAAGTGTACAAATATTTAAACAATGATAAATACTGACATAGAAAAATCAAGCTGATTAGACTAAATTACTATTTACTTTGAAGGTCTCATTCATTCCACATAGTACATTTATTTTTGGTGCCTTTGCTATATCCCACAAGTTCTGGTAGATGGTGTCCTCATCCTCATTTGTTTGCATGAATCTTTTAATTTCCTTTTTGATTTCCTCTCCAAACCACTACCTGTTCAGTAATGAGCTAATTTCCAAGTGTTTAAGTTGTTTCTCCATTTCTGTGATAAAGTTCTTAACACAGTGCATCATTGTTTCAGAGGATAGTAAAAGGTTTATATATATATATATATATATATATATATATATATATATATATATATATTTTTTTTTAACTTGGGTTTTCATCCAGTTGACCTATCAAGAGGTGACAGATTGAAGTCTCCAACAGTGTTGCTATCAACATCTTTCTTCAAGTCTGTTAGCAGTTGTTTCAAGTATTTTGCTGATCCAACGTTAGGTGTATTTATGTTTAGGAGTGTGGCTTCTTCCTGATGTAAATATCCCTTGATCATTAAGAAATTACCTTCTGTCTCTTACAACCTTTTTTCAGTCTTAAGTCTATGAACTTTTCGAGAGGTTGTTTGCTTTAAGAACTTTAGCTCTGGAAATTTCTCAGCAATGATGTCTTTAACTACTGCTTCTTCATCAAGGATGGCTTTCTGGCCCTCTGGGACCACGATGATACTTATGTTGTTCCTCTTAAAATCATTTCAAATTTCTCTTATTCAGTTATTCATTTATTTTGTGTTGGAGTAAAGCTTAGTTAGCTTGGGAGCTTTGCTGTTTTATCCACTCACAGCTTACTCTATTTACATGTTCTTAAGCCAAGGTTCATTCTAATGAGATCTCTCTTCTTTGTAAACACTAATAGAGGGTGTGGCAGTTACAGAAGTCACCTTGACTCTGAATAACTTCTGAATTATTATACATATACTAAAACTTCTATGTTATCAAGATTGGGCACAGTTCCTCTTTATCCCCACTGCACCCAGCGTGGGACAGTTAGAATATACCAGGGAGACTACTACCTTGGCTACATTGAGACTATGGTTTAAGATTATAGGAAGGATGCCATAGCACAGCAGTAAGGATCGGCCCGGAGCCATAGCACAGCTGGTAGGGCATTTGCCTTGCAGGCAGTTCCATCCTGGTGTCCCACATGATCCCTGAGCACGTCAGGAGTAATTCCTGAATTCCTGAACAAATTCCTGAAACAGTGTCTCCGGGTGTGACCCAAAAAAGCAAAAAAAAAAAAAAAAAAGATTACAGGAAGGATCAGGATCAAACTAGTTTGCCCTTGAGCAGGTGAGCATGTCTCTTTCAGTATACAGAGAACAAGATACTCAGAATCACCCTGGTACAGATAATAAATAAGAAGGACCTTGTGGGTACCATCTAGATTACATGAAGCCCATGAAATTAAGATGTATTACTTTATACCAGCCCCCTCTCTCCTGTGTTTTACATAAGAGATAATGTAGGGATTAGTCCTTGGCATACTCCTTTGTTTATACCTATAATAGGGAATGGCAGCACCCTTCTACACTCTTCTATTATCTAGAAGCTGTTTAGGGTTTTGTTGACAGGACCCTCCCTGTCAACAGTTAGGATTACTTTGGTATATATATAAGTGGACTGACTTGAGGCACTCGCCCCTTATTTTGGGTAGGACTCCTCTCGGGTGAGATCCTTTCTCTTTGATGGGAGACTTGGGCTCTCTTGTATGGTCTAAGTTCTGATGAGAGCTAGAGTTCTTTCATTAAATATTGGATTGCAGTGGTAGAACTTTTTTGTACTATTAAAAGCCTTTTTTGAAACTGCGCTGGACTCATGAGTTTCATCCGTTCCTCGCTGGCCTTGCAGGTAGAAGAGAACTTCTATCCTGATACTGTTGGGGACCCCAGTGGCTCCCGACAATTTTGAGGCTTTTTTTTATCTTCTACTGTTGTCTGGAGGGTTTTCTGCACCTTATCTTGGAGGTTTTCTACACCTCATCTCGGAACTCACTGATTCTGTCCTTAGCTACTGAGGCCTTCAAGTGGGTTTTTCATTTCACCTACCAAATTTCTCAGTTCTATCATTTCTGTTTGTTGTTTTCTCATTTCTGTGCTCATGTCCTCTTGTGTTTTACGGGCAGCCTGTTCCACTACTTGGTCTCCTTGTTCATCCTCAACAACTCCTCTCTAAATTCCTTATCAGAGAGGGTATACAGCTTGTTACTACTGGTTGAGTCTTCCCTTCTGGGCTTCCATCATTACTCACTAAGCATGGTGGGTTTCTGCATTGCTTTTCCATTGTGGTATTTGCAGTTGGGAGTTGTTTCTTGTGAGTTTCTGTGTGTTAGGTGACTACAGTTAAGATACATCTTCATGCTCACAGTGAGTTATGGAAAGGTGAAGAAATGTATACTGCTACACTCCTCTCTGAGGCCATGCTCTTTATAGCCAGGGATAATCATGACCAGGGAAGAGAGTATGGGTAGGTAGGGATGGGAAAGAAATGGTGATCCAATGAGCTGGATCCTGATTCCAGCTGCTGCCACTGAACTTGCCTCAGTGTCCTTGCAAGTGGGGTGGCTAGTACCTTCCCCCTTCCTTTTCCACTTCAAGGACAAAAATAATACTGACCTGGGAGGGAAAGATGGGAATCCTGAGGACCAAGTTGGCTCCCATCCCAACACCAGCTGCTACCTCTGGGCTAGCCTCAGTCTGGTAGAGTACTGACTGTCATTAAAATGAATGCAGTTTCTATTGTGATGTCCCCCCCCTTTTCATTTCTGATTTGGTTTATTAGGGTTCTGTTTCTTTGTGAGTCTTGCTAGTGGTTTATTGACCTTGTTTGTTTTCTCAAAAAAATCAGCTCTTGGTTTTGTTTATCTTTTGCATTGTTTTTTGGGATTCCAACAAATTGACTTTTGCTCTAAGTTTTATTATTTCTTTCCTCCTGCCTGTTTGAGTTCCTTTCATTGATCATTTTCCAAGATCTTAAGCTATGAAGTTAAGTTATTTATGTGGGCTCTTTCTTTCTTCCTGATGAATGTTTGCAGAGTTATATACTTTCCTCTTAAAACTGCTCCTGCTGGGTCCCACAAATTCTGGAACATAACCTCTCAGTATCTGTATTGCAAACCATAATGTCCAAAAGGAAACAGAGAGGAGACGGAAGGATGGGGGTGGGGAGAGAGAGACAGAGACAGAGACAGAGACAGAGAGAGGGAGGGAAGGAGGAGGAGAGAGAGGGAGAGGGAGAGAGAGAGAGAGAGGAGAGGAGAGAGAGAGAGAACTTGCCAAAAATAAAATGCATGTAACCTCAGGCTATTTTAACAAAAGCTATTAGACTCTACAAAGCATCAGAGTCCAGTCTACTGTATTAGTAGGACTATACGTAGAATAATCAAATCATCTTAAATCTCAAGAAGTAGAAAAACAAGGAATCATATTCAGGAAAAAAATAAGATAACAATACAGAAGCTTGAAACCAAGTCACATAAAAAGTAATTTAAATACTTTACAAAAAAAAATGACTATCAATTCAAAAAAGTTTCTTTAAGGAGATTTTAGAAATTTTTAGGAAAACAGAATGAAGGTCAATGGAAAGTCTCACTGCTAAGAAGCCTGCTATGAAGAATGAAAAAGGGAAGGGAATAAGCAAATTCAAACTTTTTTGGAACAAAGCACTTGGTCAGTGATACTAATGTGTCCAAAACTAAGTGTAATTAAAAACTAAACAATCTATATTAAGTACCTACTACCATCTCTACCCCTCATGAAGACCACAGACACAGTACTGAGAATGTTTCTTTTAGACTGGACCTCCACTGCTTGGTTTTCATACACAGTTGTGTTCTTCAACACGTCCTTTTAGGCACTTCACCTGTGTCGGTTCTAAGCATCTCCTTTTTTCTCCAAGGATCCAACAGGGGCAACATCTGTAACATATACTCATGATTCATCCTAATGATCTCATGAAACTCGACCTCTCACCTGACTCATGCTTGCCTGCATGCAAAATATTCCACGAGTATGAGAAACTGAGAAAAGAGAAGTCAACCTCTTCAAGAACTTAACCTGAAAAAGCAATTCAAAAAAGCAAGCTAATGTTGTCATATGTAAGAAACAGTGGTGTTCAGGAAGCAGAAACAGCAAATATTCCAAGTATACAAAAAAAAGGCTCAAGCAAATGACGGGGATGGTGAGGGAAAAATAGTCAACAAATTTCCAACATTAGGAATGTCTAAGAAACCTACAAATAAAAGAATGCTCTGGGGTCCAGGAAATAGCTCAATGGGCTAGAGTGCATGCATAGTGAATGATATTTCAGAGCAGAAATCTTCAACCTTCAACCTTGTTACAACTGCAACTTAGGTCTTGTCCTACATACTGGTCCATAGACCCAGAGCGTTAGACCAGTCTTTTCAACCTTTCTATACCTGCAGGTCAGCACAAAAGGTTGGGGGAAAAAAAAAAAAACACTGTTTTACAACAATGAGGTACCATCTCACCCCACAGAGACTGGCACACATCCAAAACAGCAAGAACAACCGGTGCTGGTGTGGATGTGGGGAAAAAGGGACTCTCATCCACTGTTGGTGGGAGTGCCGACTGGTCCAGCCCTTTTGGAAAACAATATGGGCATTCCTCCGAAAGCTAGATATTGAGCTCCCATTTGATCCAGCAATAGCACTCCTGGGAATATACCCTAGAGACCGAAAAACACATAGCAGAAACACTATCTGTACTTCTTTATTCATCTCTGCGCTATTCACTATAGCTAGAATCTGGAAACAACCTAAATGCTCGAGAACAGAGGACTGGCTAAAGAAACTGTGGTTCATCTACACTATGGAATACTATGCGGCTGTCAGAAAGGATGAAATTATGAAATTTACCTGCAAATGGATGGACATGGAGTCTATCATGCTGAGTGAAATTAGTCAGAAGGAAAAGGACAGATATAGAATGACTGCATTCATTAATAGGATATAGATACCAGTGTTTTAATAAATATGGGAAATGGTAATGGCAGATTAAAACTCACCACTGAATATACACAAAGAGACTTAAGTGATAAACTCTAAATATCTGCAGGGCTAGCCATAATGTGTAAAATAAGAGGGAGAGAGATGCAGAGACAGAGAGAGAGATAGAGAGAGAAAGAGAGGAAACTGGGGTACCTGCTATTAAGGCGGGTGGGGGGACGGGAGGGGAGGGGTACATTGGTGGTGGAAATGGGGCACTGGTGGAGGGATGGGTGCTGGAATACTGTATTACCAAGAACCAATTATGAACACCTTTGTAATTGTGTGTTTCACGGTGGTATAATAAAAAAATAAAAAATAAATAAATAAAAAATAAAAAAAAATTTAAAATAACACTGTTTTAGAGTAGAGATTCTAGATTTATTTGGCCCCCTTTCAGAAAATATTGACAATCCCCCGTCCAAATAACGACTTCCTGTAAGAAAACAGAAAGTGGCTTTCAATTACCCACAGGCTATTAGCACATACCCCAATCATCCCAGCACCCTCCCTCTCCCTAGAGCTGTACTCCCTACTTTGAGAAAAGACTGTTTGAAAGGAATCAGGGCATATATGAACAAAACAGACTGTAAGAAACAAAATGTAAGGGATCTAAATGTAAGCGATCTAAAATATGGCAGAATGAGCAACCAAATAACACAGTGAGTAGGGCATTTGCCTTGTGCACATCCAACGCAAGTTCAATTCTTGGCAGTTCATATGGTCCCCCCAAACACCACCAGGAGCAATCCCTAATGCACACCCATGTGTGCTTCTTCCACCCCCCCCCAAAGATGTACATATGTGTGCATACACACACATATGTATATACATGCATATTTACATATATACATGTTATGTATGCATAATATTATGCATGTGTATATGCATACATATATGTTTGCGTGTGTGTGTGTATACATACCAGAATGAAAGCAGAGAGGCTGGAGAGACAGCTCACAGTACTGGAATACATGTCTTGCATTTATGATGATCCCAAACCCCCAATGCCCTCCTCCCCACCAGCTCTACCAGGTGTGGCCCTATTGGCCTGCAGCACTGCAGATCCAGTCAACTAAACCATCTGCCCATACAGCCTGCCAAGTATCCCTGCCAAGTAACGCTGGGAGTGGCCCCGGCCCCCCAGGGCTGATGGGAAGCCCCATCACCCACAAAAAAAGAATGTAGAGTGTAACTAAAAGACTCCTTCCCTGAAACTCCTCAAAAATATCTTGGGAGGGGGTTGAACAATAGTACAGTGGGCATTTGCCTCATATGTGATGAACCAGGTTCAATCCCTGGCATCACATATGGTTCCCCAAGCACTGCCAGGAGTAACCCCTGAGCATTGCCAGGTGTAACCCAAAAGATATATATATATATATATATATATATGTTTATATTTCTGGGGGAAATTGTGTTTCTACCAACTACAAAATATTAGGGTTTTAAAAAGGGTAGAGTTTATCATAAGCTGGTGAATTTGTTTATATCAACAGCTAAGTTGCATCAGGCAAGCAATTAATAAATAAAACAAGGAAAGTACCTAAATTCATGCAACAGATGGTTAAAAAGGTAGAGAAAATCATTAATAATAGAAAAAATACTTTATTCATAGTAAATAAATAATACCTCATAGGTAATGTTGTCCTAACCCTGAAAGGCTAATGAGTTGAACAGAAAATATTAAAGTAGTGAGAGATTCTAGGCATGGTTACTAACCATAAAGTTACAAAGACAGGGATGAATGAGGTCTGCCTAGAGAACAATGCAGAAACTGGCCTATCTGGAATAGAAAATGTTCACTGGTAGGCAAAGGCATGTAAGATTAGCCAGGTAATGTGAGACCAGATTGAGAAGGGCTTAATCTGACATCCACAATGAGAAATCTGAACTGTGACAAGTATTCACCAGCAAGGAAAAAATACTGCTTTGTTCTGTGCTTGGGGGGAAGGGGCTTTTTAATTCATAATGTTACCTTCTCATGCCTCTAAAATTGGCCCACTTGATCTCCCAGCCCAAGCTATACACCTTCAACTATCCTACATCATTTGTCCGCCCTATAAACACTGAGTGTCTATCCTGTGACATGTGCAAACTATGTATTAAAGATGACTCAGTCCATGCCCTCGAGAAACTCAGAATCTGATGTATGAAGCAGCCAAGAAATTGAACTAAGTGGTAATTACTAGAGTAGAGGAATACTTATGGGTATCATGGAAAGTAGAGGACTGCAACTTTAGCTTGAAGATTAAGAAAAGAAGGAAAATAAGAGAAAAGTGCTGAATAAACTGAGTCCTGGAGGAAAGCAAATGTGAAAAGTTAGCATGGAAAGAGAGCTGGAGCACCAGTACCAACAGGTAGGGCATTTGCCTTGCATGCAGTTGACCTAGGCTCAATCCCCAGCACCTCATATGGCTCCTGAGCACCGCCAGGAATTATTCCTGAGTTTGGAGCCAGGAATGGCCTCTGAGCATGGCGAAAAAGAAAAAAAAAAAAAAAGGTCAGAGAATGGTGACAATTAAATTACTACACTCAGACTGCAAAGGCTACCCCACTTAGAGACTAAAAGCTAGATCCATATGACTGGATGAGTAAAAGTTGACAAGGATCATAAACACCAGATCATAAACACCATGAACACCATTCCATGAAAATAATGTGCTTTATAATAGCTAAAGGCAATTTCTTAGAGGAAAATGATAGGATCACTTCTCTCTGTGGCCTGAAGAAGACTGCAAGATGACTTAAGACAGCTTAAAGTGCTTCCCTGGTAAGTAGAAGGCAGTTCAGACCCTGTGCGTGGCTCCAGCACACCCAGAGACAGTTCCACCTGACAGCTGAGATTTGGCAGGGGAGAGGAAAGGATAGCCAAGGAAGGGGAAAGTTCTACCAGCACTAAAAGATGGATTGAAGGGGTAGCACAAAGCTTCTTCAATCATAAAGGCAACAAAAATCTAATTTTTTAAAAAGGGATACTATACTGTTCAACGTATCACCAATTACCCATTCTTACCTTCTTTCTAGGTTTTGTTTACATTCTTCATATTCTTCAATAGCTTTTCCTAACTCTTCCCTAAACACAATCTCTCCTCCATTCTCAGAACTTCAAAGGAAACTCTGGAGACAAAGTGATAGTACAGAGGGTAGGATGCTTGCCCACAATCAATCCACATTCAATCCCAGCACCCCATATGGTGCCCCAAGCCCCACCAGGAGTGTTTTCCTAAAGGCAGAGTCAGGAGTAAGCCCTCAGCACTGCCAAGTGTGGTCCAAATTCAAAATAAGAAAAAAATAAAGGCAAACTTTACATAGTATATTCTAAAATCACCTTTTTAAAAAATTGATATGTACATAAATTTTTCTGCCTAACAAAAAATGCAAGCTTCCTGAGAAAATATGTCTTATATATCTTTTGTTCTTGTTTTTGTTTGGGGGGGACAAGGGTCACACATGGCAGCGCTCAGGATTACAACCGGCTCTGTGCTCAGGATCACTTCTGGCAGGGCTCAGGGAAATGTACAGCGTGCCAGGGGATTGAACACACGTCCAAGGCAAGCACCCTACCCACTGAACTATCTCTCTGACCCCCTGTCTTATGTACCGTAAGTGTATGAATAGTAAACCATGTGAAAAACTGTTACTGTAACTTTTAAAACGTTCTAACCATCTTAATTACTTTGGGATTCTAAAAAAATATCTTCTAACACAAATCTACCATTAGTAGCATAACCCAAAACAGTAGAGCAGTCACAGATTCTTAATTAGGCAAAATACAGTAAAGTCAACCCAGTTACTAAAGATACACAAAAAAGAAAAATATAAAGTTAGAATTTTCTAATCTTTAAGTGATGATGCTAAAGATAGTGACTAAAAGATACTTATAAGATTCTGGAAGTATAATATGAACAAAGTTAAGCAGTATACCTTTCAGTATTATATAGATAGCAACCACACACTATTCTTACGGTTTTTAAGTAACTCTATCCTTTTACCTCAATATTTGTAAAAATTTTTCAAGATGCATACTTACATTTTGAAAAATCTTGTTTCTGTAATACTCAAAAAAAAATCTTATTAAAAAATCATGAAAATTAACCAGAACTATCAAGGCTGTCTTCAAATGCCCTACTCCATACTAAAACACCTGTTCTATACACTGACACTCTTTGTAATTCATGTTATTTTATGGCACTTAACATTTTTCTACTGACACATTTCCAAATAATAACTTCCATTTGCTACCAGAAGCTCAGAAACTATACAATCCGATAGAAATATTTGCTTATTTTCCAGAGTCGACCATTTTAAAAGCAAACTGTACAGAAATGATTAGCTAATGTACTGACTGCCTGGAGACAGATGTAAATCCTTTATATTTGCACCTATGTAAAGCAGGGTTTGGAATGAAATGAAAGACTAGTTTAAACTTGAGCAAGACAAGGAAAATAAGAGAAGAACTTCATTTAGGGCCCTTGTAATGTCTTGGTATATCGTAAATAGATTAAAATCAGATTTTGTATTACGGTTTGTGGGTCATACCAGGTGTTGCTCAGGGGTTACTCCTGATGATGTCAGGGGCAGAACCTGGATTGCCTGCGTGCACGGTAAGTGCTTTGACGCTTCATTCACCTGAACTCTAGCTTCCAAATCAAATACTGTAGGCAAATCTACAACAGCCACCACACAGAGTGGTCAATAAAATAAAGTGCAAGACAGCAATAAACCAAGATTTAACATGAAACTTCCTGTGACTGCTAAGAATGCCTGAGAACCGAAAGCAAGGGACTCCCGCACCAAAACAAAAAGTTATCTGTAATGCCGTTACCACACCTTAATCTTGTAGTATCCCCAAATTAAGCCCAAGTCTTAAAATTCTCCTGGAGTGGGAGAAAAGAATTGCCCCGAAGTGCAATCAGAAAGGACCTTGACCTTGCGCCCCTAGAGCGCACTTTCACCTACTACCTGCAGAGCCGGGGAGGAAACTTGCTCCCAAACACAGCAGCACCCGCTCAGCCTTTCCGGGTGAAATGCCAGGCGTCCGCAGATCCATTCCAAGGGGAACCCATTTTGTGGGGCAATCTGGCCCCGGGGCCTCCCACCAAGTCCCTCCTGGCCTCTCTCCACCGCCACTGGCGAGGGACTCCGCCAGCAGCCGCGCCTGCAGCCTTGGCAAAGCCCAACCCCTCTCCTCAAATCACACCGACACATCCACACAGCAAATACTTCAGGCTCCGACGTGTGTGTGTGGTGGGGTGCGGGGTTGGGGGGGAATAGATGGCACAACCCAGAGCACCCCGAAAGTGGATCCAGAGAGGAGGTGTGGGTGCGAGGGGCACCCGTTCGTTCGTTCCTGCGCGCACGAGCGAGAGTCGCACTCGGGGACAGCACCGGGGCGGTCGGCGCCGCGGGGTCACCCAGACGCCCTGACATTGGAGCCTGGCAGCGGTGGCGGCCCGCCCCCTCGGCGCCTGACCCCGTCCGGTCCCGGGACCGGTCCGCGGGGTGCCGGCAGGGGAGGGCGAGCGCGCCAAGAGCGCCCTCTCGGGCCCGCCCCAGCGGCGCGGCGACGGGCCTCTTACCCCTGCAGGCCGCGGGCGCGGCGCCGCTTGTGAAGCAGGCAGAGCAGCAGGAACGCGGCCCCCGCCACCGACGAGTTCCGCGCCGTCAGGTACTTGCTGAAGGCCGCCATGGCACCGGCTGAAGTAGCGAGCCGGGGAGAGGGACGCGGCCGCGGCGACTACCTCAGTGCCGGCGCGCGGGGGAGACTGGGAGGGGAGAGGAGCGCGCCGAGGGTGGGCGGCGCCGCCACGCAGGACCGCCCCTGGTGCGCGCCGCCGCGCCCGCTGCCGGCCGAGCCCACCGCGGACTTCGGCCAGGCGGGACCGCGCGCGCGCGGGCGCGGGTGCCACCGAGACCGGAACTTGCCCCCGCGAGGGGCAGTGCGCAGGCGCGGGACCCCCAGCGGGTCGCCGGCGTGGGGCTCGCCGTCGCGCGGAGACCTCCGTTCTGCTCACTCCTCTGAGTCCGCGTGGCTGGCTTTGGTTCACGCCAACCCCCACCTCCGCGGACAACACACCCCAGGCTTGCACAAAACTGGAAAAGCGGGCCCGGCCTGTGCCCGCGACCCGGTGGGTCCTGCCTCTCCTCCTCCGTGATGGGCCGTTACCACCCTCTTAAAGGCGCCCAGGGAGAAAGGAAATGATCCCATCACTGCCTGAGCACAAAGCCCAGCGCGCAGCAATCCGCTTGCCCACTGTTTCTCTACCGTGACCCCCTTCCGGCCGTGTTTCCTCTTGTGGTCGCCTGATCCCACCAACTGCCCCCTCCGAGTTTCGTTCTGCCCGCCCCATCTAAACAGTTTGCACCTGTGCCCCCACCTTGGCATTCCCCGGGTAGCCCTAGGGAGAAATGCAACTCTGGGGGGTCGCGGGACGTTTGAGGACTCATGGGGGTGTAGAGAGTTGCCGGAAGAATGGCTTCGAAGTGGAAATCTTTCTCCAAATCCGTGTTTTCCAAACCTTGTAACGCCTAGAAGGTAGTGAAATCAGCGTAGTAAATCGAGAACATCACTTTACTTTTAATGAGCTCGCGATGAATAGAACACAATAGGAAAATCTCGGAGTATATCACGTGTTGAAGGAGTTCTTTTGAGAAACGTTTGTTAAAGGATTTTAAATCTGTGGGTCCGGAATAATGACATAAAATGTACTTCCTTGTGGGTTTTACCAAACAAAAAAAAAAAAAATTACAATGCAAGGGAACATTCAGAAATAACTAACTTTACCTTGTATTAACACTGACCGTATTCCCAGTTTGAGAAAGCATTTCAGATTACAGCATTCTCCAGTCTGACTTTATGATGCAGAAATAGCCCCTAACCTTCCGACTGACACCTGTATAGTACTTAAGCGAATTCCTACCTTCAGTTGAAGAAACTAGAGAAAAGCAAAGTATGGTTATACAAAACTAAAAAGTGCATAAAGCCTTACAATAAGCACTTTAAAATAGCCAACGTGTCAAAGTCCTCCACTTAAAGTAGTCTAGAGAACAATGACTTCTTGGGTGTTTTCTTAATGTTAATTAGTAGCTGCCTCTTACACATTGTAAGAGTCACTGAATTCTTAAACAGCTGAAAGGGCTGAAGCACGGGCCTTTAATCCAGGGAGGACCCACAATCTGGATGGAGAGAGGAGTCAGAAATCTCAGCAGAGGGACCAGAGCCATAGCACAGCGGGTACGGTGTTTGCCTTGCATGTGACTGACCCGGTTCGATCCCCGGCATCCCATATGGTCCCCGAGCACTGCCAGGAGTAATTTCTGAGTGCAGAGCCAGGAGTAACTCCTGAGCATTGCCGGGTGTTACTCAAAAAACAAAAAAAAAAAAAAAAAGGAAAAAAATCTCAGCAGAGTTCAACCGTGTAAATTTTGCTAAAGTGGAGATTCTACTAAATTCTCCATTTACCATATAGACATTTTCATTCCTTCATTTAGCAGTTGGGCAATTAGGTTCCTCACACAAAAGATATAGGGTAAATATCATAATCCGTAGTATCCATGACTAATAGAGAAGAAAAACAAGAGGGAAGTGTATATGGTGAAGCCACTTTAGAAGTGTGAACAAGACATACAAGACTGATAGCAATTAAGACAAAGCTTGGGTATATCTAGAGCTTTCTATTAAATCTTGACATAAAAGATGATTTTGTAGCTAAATCCTAAAGGACCAGAGAAGGGATCATTGGGAAGTTCAAGGCAGCAAGTTTGTTTGTTTTCTTTTGGGGTCACAGCCGGAGATGCTCAGGGGTTACTCCTGACTCTGCACTCAGGAATTAACCCTGGCAGTGCTCGAGGGTCATATGGAATGCCAGGACTCGAACCCAGGTCAGCCTCACGCCAAGGCAAATATGCCCTACCCGCTGTACTATTGCTCAGTCACAAGGCGGCAAAATTTTAACTGCCAAAAAAAAATTGCATTATATAAAAATAACTAGGAATCTTGCAAGAAAGTATGAATCCAAAATGTAGTTTATTTTAAGAAAAAAAAAACTCTTTTCAAAGAAAGGGAATAGTTTAAGTTCCTTGTTCAAGAAGCATGGGAGATTGTAAAACAAAAAATAAACAAATATGTGCAGCCATTTATGAAACCCATCAAATAAAGACCACTAAGGACAAGCTTGTAACAGAACCAAGTTAAACTTATTAACTTCCTCTTACAAATTATTCCGTACAACAGAGAAATCATGAACTTGCTCCATAAAGAGGTGAGAAGGGCCGGAGCGATAGCACAGTGGTTAGGGCATTTGCCTTGCACATAGCCAACACAGTTCAACCCTTGGCATCCCATATTGTCCCTCGAGCACCACCAGGAATAATCCCTGAGTGCAGAGCCAGGAGGAACCCCTGAGCATCGCCGGTGGAGCCCATAAAGGAAAAAAAAAAAGGAGAATAAATGGACATTCTTAGAAAGAGAAGGATGGAGTTTAAATAGGATCTAAATGAAACAATACTTAATAAGATTAAAAACAAGCAAAATCTCTATGAAAGATCAGGCTTGGGTAGAGGAACTCTTGGGTGGAGACTCTGGTTCTCTATCCTTTGAAACAGATTTAAGATTGATGCTGGGGAGATACTACAGCAGCTTTAGCACAGATTGCCTTGCATGCCTGATAGGACTTTGATCCCTGGCACTATGACCTCCAGAGCAATGCCAGGTGTAGCCTTGAAGGCTTCTAAGCATGGTCAGGGTGACTGGTCATCCCAACACCACATCACCTGAGCAGCAATTTACCCTCTGACCCTAGTCTTGAGCTGTCAGTTCAGTTGGTCAAGTATGGCAGAGTATGGCCCCTAGTTCCCCTTGGGTACCCCTCTAAAAAACAGATTAGGATAGAATTTTGTGTTCAAAACCCCTGTTCCAAATCATTGCCTTGTAAATTCAGGCTACTCTCTAGGGCAAAGTAAACTTGATGGTAATAAAGTATTGTTACACTGATATGAATTCACAAAAAATCCCTTCTGGCAGTCTTCAAAAGAACAAATTTCATCACTATATTCTTTAATAAATAGCCAGTGCAACTTTCCATGTCAATACTTTATTATACTAAATCATTAAGAAAAACATTCTATAAAGACTAGGTCCGTGATAAGTACCACTCTTGGTGGGTTCAAGGGACCATATGAGGTGCTAGAAACCATACAGTGCCCCATGCAAGTGAGGGCATGACCTACCTGTTCTATTATTGCTCTGTTGTGGGAAATGTACACTGGTGGAGGAACATGTGTTAGAACACTGAATGACTGAAACCCAGTCATTAATATCTTTATAACTGTGTATCACCTGGTGACTCAATAAAACATAGAATAAAAGAG
Organism: Cryptotis parvus; assembly: GCA_021461705.1. Taxonomy (NCBI): domain Eukaryota; kingdom Metazoa; phylum Chordata; class Mammalia; order Eulipotyphla; family Soricidae; genus Cryptotis; species Cryptotis parvus. Next base: position 24,461 of record JAJIBD010013999.1, read on the forward strand.
TACAACAACAAAAGCAAAAAAATTTATTGGAAGATATCCATTTACCATATAGACATTTGGTAATAGCTCTGATTTCTAATAAATTTGAGCTATTAAGACCAAGGAGGAAAGAAACGTGAAGTTAAGGATTTTAGAAGCTGCCTGAATAGATGTTGCATTAACTAAGATCAAACCTAGAGCTAATGACCATTGCTTTGCAATATGTAGGCCTTTGTATTATCTCCTCAGGATAGAACTAGTTTGCATGTTCTATCCTGCAAAGCCTAGGAGAACCTCTGGGGAAGAAGAGATTAAAACTCTTTGGTTTTGATGTTTAACTATATTAGAACTTTCCTGATAGACTGCGATAATCCTGTCTCACTAGTGCAGAGTACAGAAGAGAAGCTTTGTAGAAAGCATGGGAAGTCGAGCTTGGTCAACTAGCCCAAGCACAGAATCTTACAAAGAGCTGCTTCCAAGCCACAAAGGCCAACTCACCAAAGGGTAGTAAAAGTAATGGATCTTTCATGACCTCTGAGACAAAATCAGAAAAGGCATTAACGGCTTCCACCTTTGGCCTTCCTAGATTGCTTCTCTTGGAGAAGCCAGATGCCCCAGAGAACAACCGAACAGCCCAGGAGCAGAACTGAGACTGCTGCCAAGAGCCAGTACTGGGTTTCAAGTCTTGAAAGCAGATCTTCTAGCTGCACTGTGTAGTTCCATAAACAATCCCAAAACCAGCCACCCAGTTCCCACAAAATGCTCCTAAATTTCTGGTTCACAGAAACAGTAGGAGATAAATGCCTAGCATTGTCTAAGCCATCAAATTTCAGGATAATTCATTATACATTTGATAAGATTTGGGCAAAGCTTTGGGGGAAAAAGTGGATTTAAGAGGGACACGATAAAGAAACCATGAAGTTAAAGAAAGTACAAACTATTAAGTCAAAGTACAAAGCAGATTCAGGAAGCTAATTAATTCCCATGTGGAAGGAGACTTTAGGCATGTGAATTGAGACAAAAGGTCAAAGTATTTCATGAAGGTCAATCTGTAGAGTATCTAAAGCATCTTACTTAGCTGCTGATAGAATTTTATTCGGCACCTAAAAGACTATAGGTTTGCAGAAAGGGAGTGATATCAGATTTCATTTTAGGAAGAATGTGCTAGTGACAATCAAAGGCTGAATTTGCGGTGACAACTTCCAAGCTGAAAGACCAGTTTGAACACAATTTAAGTAATCTAGGTAAAAGGTCATGACAAATGTGTTAGGACTGCACAGAGCAAACAAAGAAAAAACTGAATTCATATTGAATGGGGATGGAGTGGGGTGTGGCGGGCAGGATTATTATTTAACGGGAAGGAAAATTTTCACTGAATCTGAGATTTCCTAGCCAAGATTCTGAGAGGATGTTTACAGGGGGTCAGAAGCACAGGTGTGACCCAGGCTAGGCAGGGCGGATAACGAAGTGCCTATGAACAAATTCCTCACTCATTCCCGTTTCCAAGATAAAACCTTACAATCTTTAGCATCTTACACAAAGGAAGTTATGATATTGGCTTTGCTCCCTCTCTGAATATCCATTCTGGAACTCCTCCACTCCAAAAAGACGTACTCTACCCCAGCCCTAGGAAAGAAACGTACACCTGCTATTTCTCTCTATAAACAATCTAATCCTTTGACCTATTTGAACAATTCCTACTTTCCCTTACAATCTTTTTCCCAACTCAGTTCACCCAACAAATGAAATTTTGGTTGTCCCCTATCCCAAGCTATCTTTTCTGACCATGTCCCTTAAAGCCCCACTTCCCTGTCTGGTTAACCACTCCCTACTTGTGGATTAATATTTAATTTTTAATGTATAAAAGGGTGCCTGGGACTTTATCACTGCTAGTTGGTGCTTATAACAATTAAACACTTGGAACCCTTTCTTTTTTTTAAAATATTTTATTATACCACCATGAGATATACAATTACAAAGATGTTCATTAGATGTTCATATTTGGGTTCTCAGTCATTCCAGCACCCATCCCTCCACCAGTGCCCATTTCCCACCACCAATGTCCCCGATTCCCTCCCCTCCCCTAGCCGGCCTCTATGGCAGGTTCTTTATCTCTTTCTCTTTCTCTCTCTCTTTCTCTCTTCCTTCCCTTACACATTGTGGATTACAATACATGCATTTAGAGGTTGTCATGTGTATCTTTTTCCTGCATTTAATGCTCAATTCTAGGTTGGTATTAGCACTTTCGACAATTATTAGCACACTGTTCCATTCTGTCTTACCTAACCTCTGACTCCCACACATTTGTGATAATTTCCACTTTTGAAAATACCTCCTGATCCATGTTTCGCCTGACGCTTGGATATTGGCATTATAATATGTACATATGTACTTATGTCATGCAAATAAATGCAGTCATTCTATATCTGTCTCTCTCCCTTCTGGCTAATTTCACTCAACATGATCCTCTCCATGTTCATCCATTTATAGGCAAATTTCATAACTTCACTTTTCCTAACAGCTACATAGTATTCCATTGTGTAGATGTGCCAAAGTTTCTTTATCCAGTCATCAGTTTTCGGGCACACTGGTTATTTCCAGATTTTGGCTATTGTGAACAGTGCTGCTATGAAAATAAAAGTGCAGATGGTGTTTCTGCTGTGTGTTTTTGGCTTCCCAGGGTATATCCCCAGAAGTGATATGGCTGGGTCAAATGGGAGCTCAATTTCTAGCCTTTGGAGGACTGTCCATATTGTTTTTGGAACCCTTTCTTACCTGGAAATTAGTCTAACCTTTCTGGGCTGAATTAGTTCCTATAGTTTTCTGTGAATGTAGTGAAAGAGTCAGTCAGCCTCAAGATACTGGATTTCTTAATAAATTTGGCAATGAATTGGAAAAACAGATTAGCTAGTATGCTATGTGATTTTTACCATAACCGGATGAAGGGCGTAGTGATTTTAAACGTATATTTGGGCACATATAATCATGCTTATAGTTTCTTTAAGTAGAAAGATACATCCTCAGATACATCTAAAGTGCTGACACACTGCAGGTACTCAGTAAACTTTTGCTAAACAATTGAGTTTGAGATGCTAAGAAGAATGCCAAGAGAAATCAGAAATACCCAAGATAAGTTAAAAGTATTTATTTTCATAGGAAAAGATCAGTACTAAACATGCATAGTACCTGATTATTTTCACATGAAAATATTCATGTGAAATATTCAAGTCATATTCATGACTTACTATATGCCAGGAACTATGGGCCAAGTGAAAGAAAAACAGAACAGGATCTGGAGCTAGCTAGATAGGTTGAGTGCTTAGTGTGCTTGTGGAGGCTGGGACAGACCCTCAGCAAAGCCTGGATTGACACTTGAACACTTTTGAGTGTGGAGAAAGAAAGGAAAAGCAAGCAGGCAGGCAAGCAGGCAGGCAAAGGAGAGAAGGAGGGAGAGAAATAGACTAAGGAGAGAATGATGGAAGTGGAAGGGAAGGGAAGGAAGAGGAAGGAGAAAGGAAATGAAGGAAAAGAAAAAACAATCCTTACTCAGAATAGTCTTGCAGACTTTTATTTTAATAATTATGTTTGTATAATTAAAAATAATTTCTTCCTGACTAGGAAATAAAGAAGAAAAAATGTAGAAAAAATTAGATAAGTGGATCATTGTGTGTGTTATGCGTGTGTATGTGTGTGTTCAAAGCTCACCACTTTGCCACATTTATCAAAATTTCATTTCTTTTTTTCTTTCTGTTTTTTATGCCACATCCAAAAGTGCTCATGGCTTACTCTTGGCTCTGTGCTACGAGATTTGACAGTGCCAGGGATATAACCTGCGCCTCATGCATGCCATGCGTGCCCCCCAGTCCTTTGAGCTGTCTCCCTGATCTACCTCCCTCTGTCTCCAACAAGGATTGTATACTTCGTTGTGTCCTGTCAGCCTCCTTCTCAGAGCTTTATACAATAACTTGGTCAGCCTGGGATCCTGCTCCCATTCCCCAGACAATTGGCTACTGTCTGGTATCTGTGTCATTGTGTGCCACCCACCAGAACAAATACTTAAAAGGGTGATAAAATGTAGTTTATCAGGGGGAAAAATGCAATAATTCCAGAAAGTTTTGAAATAAAAAGGCTAGATAGGGCTGGAGATACAGTACAGCTGGTAGGGTGCTTGCCTTGCACGTGAAGAACTTCGGATTCCATTCCTGGCACCACTATGGTCTCCCCACGTTCACCAGGAATAATCCCTGACTGCAGAGGCAGAAACAAACATTGAGCACTGCTGAGTGAAGTACAAACAACAACAGCACAACAAATTTTAAATCTATAAAAATTCCAGTGGAATCTTTATTATTTCTATTTACGTATAGTTTTTAAATGGCAGTAAATTTCAATATGCGCCTCCAATCCTTCTAGCTTTCTCCCTGTTGAGATAAATTTTGAGATAATAAAAGTGTAAATAGGCTGGGCTGGTGTGATAGCACAGCAGGTAGGGCGTTTGCCTTGCATGTGGCCAACCTGGGTTCAATCCTCGGCATCCCATATGTTCTCCCTAGCACCACCAGGAGTAATTCCTGAGTGAAGAGCCAGGAGTAACACCTGAGCATTGCCAGGTGTGACCCCCAAAAAAAAAGACAAAAAAATTAAATAGGCTTAGAATAAAAATGTGAATCTAAATTAGTAATTCATACTATATTCTCTTAATTGCCTATACCTAAAACATATTAAAGATCAGCAATCTTTAAAAATTGGACCCTTCCTGACCCTTCCTGGTAGTGCTCAGGGGACCATATAGGATACTTCCAATTAATCTTGAGTTAGTGTAATGAAAAAAATGTGATGTTTTTGGGCCCATCACCTCTGGGGGTCCCAGAAGCATCTGGATGAGACTCACCCAGCACATTAGCCGTCATTTTCGCTGTCCGGACGCTGCAGCACATCAGAGCCTGCCTGGGAGGGATGCTGACCTCAAGACCAGATTAACAGAGCAAAACAAGTTTGAGCCCAGGTAGGCAGCTCCCAGTAGCGGGAATCACTGGGAATTCGTCAGATGGAGCTGGGGTCGGCCCTTCCCCACTCCATTTTGTCTGAGCCTGGTAGTCCCACACAGAAGCTGCCCTGGGGCAACCAGCCATAGCATGCAGAGCCTCAAACACAGCTGGGGGAGCTGGAACTCGGCTCCCCTGGCTCAGCTGATCGTGGGGCCCCCAGGAGGACAGATGGGTTTTGGGTGTTGGCCCATCACCTCTTGGGGGTTCCAGAAACAGCCGGATGAGACTCGCCCACCACATTAGCCGCCATTTTCGCTGTCCGGACGCTGACCATGAGGCCCCTAAGTCGCACTGCCGCTTTAGGCCGCACGGTCCATCAAACTAGTGGAAACAGTTATGTCCTTTAATGTACTGCATTCTACGATGTGTAGGAAAGGTAGGCTGGAGGGAGAGATAGAGAGGATAGAAAAGATATACAGGACCTGCCAAGTAGTTGGGGTGCAGGAGAGGGGAGGGAGGTGGGGACATTGATGATGGGAGATGGGTTTGGGTGGAGGGATGGGTGTTGGAACACCGTAGAACCAAAACTCCAGCATGAGCATATTGCAATTGTATGTCTAAAAGTGCTATAATAAAATTTTTAAAAAATAAAAGGAAAAAAAAATTACCAAATATTTTATTTTCTGAATTTCTTTGCGTGGCTCAAAAACATTGAGATCCCCACCATGTTTAAATGTTGTTATAGCGATTAACAGGTATTTAAATAAAATAAAAGCTTTAATTTAAAAAATGTGATTTTTTTTTCCCTTTGTCTTTTGGGAAAAACCCTACTCTTCCTCTGCATTTTCTTTTCTCTTAGATGGTTTCATCTACTAATCCCATGAAACACTTTTGGTCGCCGAGTTTGTAGGTTTTCCCCCAGATTAAGAAATTCTCTTTGACCCCAGCTGTGTGTCTTATACATTTAACTCAATTCTCTGCACTCTTCCTGGAGATGATGTCAGAGTCCACTGTCAGCAAAGGGTTCAGTTCCACTAGACTGACCCCATCACTATGTAGCACCCTACCCACTGAACAATCTCTCCAGCCCCAGTTAGGAACAACTTTTTGGGGAGACACAGGGAAATCTTCAAATTATTCATTTTGAATATTTAATTTTTAAAAAGCATAGCTGTGAGGTGTGCTCTTAAGTGTAGATACAATAATTACATATAAAACTAGAGCTAATCATGCTAAAGTGGGACTCTTTGGAATGTGCTCAGGAGAGAGCCGTGGTTGTGTGGCCCAGCACCCCAAACCACGCAGGTGGCTCTACTACACTAGTCACATCTTGGCTATGTTCATGGTGGATTTTAGCCAATCAAACTGCATGGTCACCAAGCAGAGGGGGCACGAGTCCCAGTGGTCCCTTCTCCACAACTCTTGTCCAACTTGGCTACATATCAGAAGTTCCCACAACTCCCTTCTCAGACCTCATAGCTATCCAGTATGACTCCCAGAACCTGGGATAGCTTATGTTTGCCAGTTTATTAAGCTTATGTTTGCCAGTATGGAAGATCCAGGAGAATAGGCACATGAATAGAGAGGTGCAGCAGGCAAGGTGTATGGGGAAAGGTTTGCCCTCCCTTGCCCTTTCTGGTTGCATACATTCCTTGCGCTTCCACCTCCATCCCCAACCAGATCTCAGAGCCTCATACTGTTGAGGTTTCTATCAAGGCCTCAACACACATGAAGAATCAATAGATGATCTTTATCTCCATATTAGTACTTCTCACAAGAATGGGGAACAGGATGAATATCCCATGCTTCTCAATCCTGTCTTGATCTTTCAGGTGATGAGCCCAATTCAGGAGCCATCCAGGTACCCACCAATGTTGCCTCATTAGAACAACAGACAGATATGTCACCGGGAAACTGCAGGACTTTCAAGAGCCCTGCATCAGAAGCCAGGGTTTAAAGTTAAATATGAGAACAAAAAGGCTTATTGTTTAGAAATTGAAAAGATTTTAGGAGCTATGTATCATGCACTGGCTCAGTGACAAACGCATATATTTTCTTTTTTTTGGGGGGCATGGAGGTGACCTTTGAACAGTGTTCAGGAGGTCCTTCAGGGAGGTGTTGCTACTCCCAGAGAGTCTCAATAACCCAGGCCAACTGTTCAGTGCCAGCATAGGATGACAGTAATGCTGCTTGGGCCCTGCAGTGCTGGAGGCCAACAGACAACTCTGGCCATGCCTGAGGCCCTCCAGGTAACCCCAGGAGATGCTTGGGAATCCATGGGTGCCACATATCAAAACCAAACTCCAGGGGACTGGAGAAATAGTACAGTGGCTAGGGTATTTGCCTTGCATGTGGCCAACCGGTTTGGGTTTCTGACATCCCATATAGTCTCCCAAGGACTGCCAGAGGTAATTCCTCATCATCGCTGGCTGTGACCTAAAAAAAACAAAAACAAAAATAGACCCCAAGTCAAAATCAAGTTCTGTCCCTATGCTGTCCTCCTGGCCCCTATATTTATTATAAATCACATTATCACATGAATTAAAGATTCCAAAATTTAAACTTATAAGTGACATGATTTGGCATAAAATGAATAAGCAAAATATAGATGAAGTTAAAAAGACAAATTAATAGATAGAAATAGAATGGGGAAAGTTCTCAGAATATTTTATGCAATGTTGTTATATAATGCTTACCATATCCTCTCTATCACCTCTCAGACTGCAAATGGTAGATCTTACTTACAGTTGTCTTCTTATTTATTTTTTTTTGGCTTTTTAGGTCACACTCAGCAAAGTTTAGGGGTCCGGACTCTTCCAGGAATTACGCCTGGTGGTGCTTGGGGACCATATGGGATGCTGTGAATTGAACCCAGGTCGACTGCATGCTAGGCAAACAGCCTACCATTGTACTGTCGCTCCAGCCCCTAAAGTTGTCTTCTTTTAACATAGTCTGTTTTCTCAAAATTATTTCTGCTATTCTTGTATCTTCCAAATAAGAGTTTATTAAGTTTAGTAATCCTTAATTGTGTCCTCAATAACCTTAATTATATGGAAGGAAATTTTTTAACTTAAAATTAGCACAGATTTCTGTTTTAAAAGTACAATGCTTAGTCATCATGCATTATTCAACTGATGTTATTTATTTATATATTGATCTTCTTATATTGACTTTGTTTCCTGTTTGGTGAAACAGGCCCAAGACTATGATTATTTAAATCCCAATAATTACTGTGAGGGAGGAAGCACTGAAAGCACTGAAAGAGGAAAGCACTGGAAATACTACAGTGGACCTTTACATTTAGACTCAGCCTTAACACTGAACCAGCTTCCCAGTTGGGCAAGAATTACCTGTGGGACCTAAGTCACTGGTAAGTCCTTACACCTCGTGAGCACTGTTTGGGGGATGCAAGTAATAAATATATGTAAAGATTCCCAAAAGACACAAAAGTAGAAATGATCAAATAGGAAGACTTCTTTTCTTAGTTAGGATGCTTCAGCATCACCAGTTTTCTAAGTTTTCCCTACATTAATAAATATATTTAATGCAATTACAAGTCAATTAGCTTTCAAAAGTTAAATTAGATAAATTAATCCTAATGTTCATATGGAAAAGCAAACATGAAGAATAGCTGAAAAGAAGGAAATGCTAACAGATAAGAAGATATATATATATAAAACTCTTATAATTAAGAGTGTGGTATTGGTACATAATAGATAATTTGACAAAATAGAATAATATATTCATATAAAATAAACTGCATATAAAATCTAGTATATAAGGTCCAAAGAGATAGCATGGTGGGTAGGACACTTGCCTTGCACTCAACCATCTGGGGGTCAATTTTTGGCACTATACACGGTCCCCCAAGCCAGGAGTGATCCCTGAGCACAGAGCCAGGACTAATCCTGAGCATCATCAGGTGTGGCCCCAAAACAAGAAAAGTACAGAAAACTAGTATATGGAAGCTATCATGCTGTGTGATGCCAGAAGGAATGGAATAATAAAGAAAGGGGCTGGACAAATGGAGAGAGAGAGAGAGAGAGAGAAGCTAAGTGCCTGCCGCAGAGACAGGTGGGGTGGGGGGGGGGGGGGGGAGGGAAACTGCAGACATTGGTGTTGTGAAATGCACACAGGTGGAGGATGGGGGTTGAAACATTATATGCCAGAAACCCAAAATGAACAGCTCTGTAACTATGTTTCTCATGGTGATACGATAATAATTTTTAAAAAAATAAGAAAAAAGAAAGGGGCTGGAGAGAGAGTACAGTGGGTAAGGTACTTGCCTTGCACATGGCTGACCTGGATTTGATCCCTAGTATCCTATATGGTCCCCTGAGCACTACCAGGAAGGGTCAGGAACAGAGGCAGGAATAATCCCTGAGCACAACCACCCCCCATGCCAAAAAAAAAAGAGAGAGAGGAGAAAAAAGGTAAAAAGAACGAGGCCTTGGGAAATCACTATTTAGAGACCACAAAACAATGATTATAGGTAAGATTCAGAGGTGAGTGCTAAAAATTTCAAAGTTTCACGAATTGAAACTTTGAGAACAGAATGGTTACATAGCTTTAAAATATCTCTTTCAGAGTCTTTTATGAAATACTTTGGTGGTTTTAGTATATGACCACAAATTCTTTAATAACCTTCCCTCTAGGAACTACCATTTATTTCCCATTTTCAAGTGTTAACTGACCTTAAAACAAACTTGCTTCTAATGAATAGAGTTTGAGAACTCCAAATCCTAACCACTAGACCACTAGGGAGAGTTAATGAACAGAGTTTGAAGGTAATTAGTTTCCTCAGTTTTCCAAAGGAGGATAGTAGCAGTGCCTATCTCTCAGCTGGCGTAAAGATGAGATGAGAATAGTTTTGCTTTTTCACACTTAGGACTTGACAACAATATCTTGCAACTGAAATTCAAGGTTTCCTTCTCCACCAGGCAGCAGCTGCAATCACTCATGCGCTTCTGACTGGGAAATGCTTCTCACACAAACACCATCCCACACAGAATGCAGGGAGAGGCTGAACTGTGACCTGGTGGCCAGTCCTGGCTCTCCTCCCTTTGCTCTCAGCCCGAAAACTGCTCCTAATGTAGACAGAAGGACTTGGGGCTGTGTTTGTGGGACAATTTATTGTAAATTCTTCTTAATTTTAAAATTCCATGAACACAAAGTTACATATTTTAATCTCTGGAAAAGAATACAGCACAGAATGACACTTTGTTCCTATCAATACTAACACGTTTTCTATGCGTCCAAGGACCTACTGAGAATGAAACCCTTCCCTAGCCTGTGTCTAGATGATCACTTGCGGTTCTTTCAGTTATATTGATTAGCAAGCTATTGAAAAACAGTGAGGTCCTCTTCTTGGTACATGCTCAGACATTTCTGATAGGGCCAAGATGTTGCTGACTGAACTTTCAAGAAAAAAAGGAATAGTTTATATATTTTACATTTATATATGTTTTCAGATTGACTTATTTTGCTAGTCTTTTGCTTAATTTCTACACTTACCACAAGATTTCTGCTTAGATATGCATATTTTCTTATTGTGGCTATTATTTCTGAATTTTGTATCATAACATTTTCCCTAAACTTTTTATTTGAAAGCAATTTACAATTACATATAGGTTACAAAGGATAGTCCAATCATCCCTTTCACTCACTTTAAGTGTTAGAGCTTATGCCTTCAATGTTCAAAATCCTGGGTTTGATCCCAGCATTATATAGTTCCCTGAACACTGTTAAGTGTGATCCCAGAATTATTTCTTAAAATAGTCTAGATTTAGAGAATGTTACTTTAAAAAATTAGCTACGGTGTCTGAGCAATCGATAATTTGATTCCCTTAGTAGAGAATCACACAACCCTCAGCAATGGGATTTTTTTCAGATTGGATTCTTTGTAAAAAAAAAAATCTTGTCACTTGTCACTTGTCTTCCCATTATTCATTGATTTGCTGGAGTGGGTGCCAGTAACGACTCCATTCATTGGGAATGAGTTCATTATTGTTACTTTTTTGGGCATATCAAATACACCACATGTAGCTTGCCAGGCTCTGCCATGGCTCTGGGTTCATCCCAGGGGGTCCAGTCTTTTTCTATGTCAGACCATCAACTATCAACCATCCAGGGCCCACAGGGCAGAGCCTTGGGTGTAAACAAGCCTGCCACCTGCCAACGCAGCTGGGCACCGCAGCCACACCTGCAACACCTCGAGGGGCAGAACTTTAAATACTACTTCCCTTATATTTCTTCCTGGTAGGTAACAAGTTTCTTAAAGGGAGAGCGTTATAGTAGAGGAAAAGGGTGATTGTTTTCTCCCCTTGACCCTTCTTAAGTTCTTGGCTGTGGCCAACACTATCACAAAAGACAGATAACAAGGAAAGAGAAAAAACTTACTCCATATCTACATGGATGATTTCTACGGAAATTAGTAACTCAAAGAGATGGCAAAGATGGCTTTGATACTCCCTTAACAGGGATGGAGGGACATACATATCCTTTAAGGAAGAGTAAATGTGTTTTTCAGGAAAGATGAGTAAGTTATTAGAATAGATGGGGGGCACAATAGTTTGGGCACTGCTTCTCTCTGCACCATGCCAATATTTACTTCTAGTCCGGTGGTAAGAATCATTCCTCACTTGGAAATGAGATTTCTCCTGGGGACAGGGAGTTTACAACTGAGCTCCATTTGAAGCTATGACATTAGGCATAAAAGAGTTCAGAGAAAGACTGTCCAGAATTTGCTGCTCTTCAAGTGCCTACAAATCAGTCTAATCAGCATTCCAACATCAGCATGTTGAGTGCCATGACCTTCAGAGCCATCCACTTTAATAAGGACCTGGCACAACAGCATATACTAAGTGCTCACTAAATTCCCAATGGCTAAGTGAAACAAATACATAAAGCAGTGCCCTTCAACAGTTAAAAAATCTACAAAAGTGGGTGAGTATTGGTATCAGAATGAAGCAAAATATAGAAAAGCTCAAACCAAAGCTCTCTAGATATTGAAATGAAAAAGCCAACTCAGGAGAAAAGGGGGAAAGTCAAGGTTTTAAAAGGATCCTAAACAGGGAAGACCAGAGAAGCAAATGGACCTCTGTAATCCTAAAGTGCCCCCAGTCCTCTCTGAGCTCACCAATCCACTCTCTCCCTCCCCATTAGTGGCAAACTTCTCAAACTCAACTGCAATCTCTTACTTCAGGGCATTTGCACATGCCTTTCCCTCCCTGTGGAATTCTCTTCCCACAGCTACTCTCAGGGAACTGCTCACTCTGTCACATCTTTGCTTAGACACCCTCTCTTCACTGAGGCCTGCCCTAACCAAACCATGCTAAGTTCAACCCTCTGACAACCCCACCAGTACTGAGAAGATCGATTCCTCTTTTATTTTTCTTGGGTTTTGGCTTTTAACAACAGCTCTTACCAAACATATGCTAAAGTTAATTTTCAAGTCAGGTCCAAGTTTTATTTCAAACTTGCAACAAAGAAAAGGCTTCCTGAGAAATCCACTTCTCCATATCCCCCCCTCTCTCTCTCTCTTTCTCTCTCATTTGATATATTGTGAGACTAGGTACAACAAAGGAATGTCTCATTAAAAGTTATTAGACCTGTCACAAGACAGATGATTAGCTGAGCAAATAAATCTAACTTCCCCCAAAGGGAATATGAATCTTATTCAAGTCCAGTGATATAACTAGCGTATATGACACTCAGAGCAAATCATTTTCTATCTCCTTTTTACAAAGGAATTAGTCTCAGGAATAATTCTAAAACTAATAAAGATAGTGGCCAGAGAAAGAAATACAAAACTCTTCCTTCATTGAACTTCATATACATAAAGCATGCCAGTAATTCAATTTTAAAGCAATGAAAATAAAACAAAATAAAATATTGCGATCATTTTTTAAAAGGAACAAAAGCAATGGGTAAACTATTTCATCATATTTATATTTTAGAATAACAGGAGAAAACATACATAAAGAACATTTCATTTGCTTCAGAAAATAAACTGCACTTTATTTTTTAAATATTTTATCATGCCACTGTTAGATATACAATTACAAGATGTTCTTGTTTGAATTTTGGTTCTACAGTGTTCCAACACCCATCCTTCCACCCCTGCCCATCTCCCATCACCAATGTCTCCACTACCCTCCCCTTCCCCCAGCCTGCCTCCATGGCAGTTTCTTTATCTCCTTTCTCTCTTTCTCTCTCTCTCCTTTTCGCTTCCCTTCTTACACATTGCAAATTGTAATATATTCTAGTACATGATTGGTTCCACTAGTTTGATGTACCGCGTCCGGACCACAAAATGGCGGCTATTATGGTGAGCAAGTGTCATCCGGCTGCTTCCAAGGCCCTACAGAGGTGATGGGCCCACTTCCCAACACCCATCTTACCTCCTAGGAGCCTCATGGTCAGCTTAGCTAGGGAGAGCCGGATGGAAGCCTCCCCTATGCTTCTGAGTCTCTGTATCATGGCCGAGAGCCCTGAGACAATTTGTAGGGGTGGGGTCACCAGGCCCTCTGGGACGTGTCAGAAAGGGAAATGGAGACTCCAGCTCCATCTCCAGGAATACCCGGTGACTTCCACCTCTGAGAGCCACCTACCTGGGCTCGAACTCAGCTGCTCTAAGCTGGTCTTGAGATCAGCATCTCTCTTCGCGTGGGTTCTGATGAGCTGTGGGGTTCAGACCGCAAAATGGTCTCTATTATGGTGAGAGAGTCTCATCTGGCTGCTTCCAAGATCCTACAGAGGTGATGGGCCAACACCCAAAACCCATCTTGCCTCCTGGGAGCCTCATGGTCAGCTGAGCTAGGGGAGAGCCGGAGGGCAGATCTCCCCTGTGCATCTGAGTCTCTCATCTTTTGTTGGAGGACATGTTTAGCTAATCTGGGAGTTTTGTTGTTTTGCTCACTCCCAGCTTAATCTTATTTAAGCCAAGGTTCATTCTAATGAGATCTCTCTTCTATGTAAACACTGCTAGAGGGTGTGGCAGTTACAGAAGTCACCTTGATTGAATAACTTCTGACTTATACATCTACTAAGACTTCTATGTTTTCTAGATTGGGCACAGCTCCTCTTTATACCCACTGCACCCAACGTGGGACAGTTAGAATTTACCAGGAGACTACCACCCTGGCTACGCTGAGACTAAAGGAAGACTATAGGAAGGATCATACTAGTTTGCTCTAAGCAGGCGAGTATGACCCTTTCAGTACATGGAGAACAAGATACTCAGAATCACCCTGGTGCAGATAATAATAAGAAGGACCTTGTGGGTACCATCTAGATTACATGAAGCTCATGAAGTTAAGATGTATTACTTTATATCAGCCCCCTCTCTCTCCAGTGTTTTACATAAGAGATAATCTCGGGATTAGTCCTTGGTGTAACCTTTGTTTATACCTGCAATAGGGTGTGGCACTACACTCTGTTTAGGGTTCTTTGTTGGCATGACAACCTCCCGATTGGATTACTTTGGTGTATATAAGGGGCTGACTTGAGGCCCCTTCACCTTTTGCCTTTGGTTCCCTCAGCCTTCAGCTTTTTGGCTCCTGCGGCTTTTGGCTTTTGGCTTTGGCCTTTTGCTCTTTGGCCTTTTGCTCCTTCTGGGTAGGACTCAGCTCGGGTGACATCCTCTCTCTTTGGTGGGAGACTTAGGCTCTTTTGTATGGTCTAAGTTCGGACCAGAGCTAGAGTTTGTTCATTATATTGGATTGCTGTGGAAGAGCTTTTGTACTATTAAAAGCCATTTTTGGAACTGCACCGGACTCGTGAGTTTTCATCTTTCTCCCAGCGTCCTAGGAGGTAGAAGATAACCTCTGTCCTGACACTGTCGGGGACCCTGGCGACGTTCCCCGACAATCTTTCTCTCTATGTCTATTTCTGTCTCTGTTTCTCTCTCTCTTCTCCTACACCTTGTGACTTGCCTTAATCTATGTGAGACTCAGATGCACAGGGGAGGTTTTGGGTGTTGGCCCATCACCTCTGTAGGGCCTCAGAAGTAGTTGGATGACTATTTTGGTTTAATTTTGATTATATATAGTAGTACTCAGGATTTACTCCTGGTTCTGTGCTCAGGGATCACTCCTAATGGTACTCAGGGGATCATATGTGGTGCCACGGACCAAACCAGGGTCAACTGCATGTAAGGTAAGTGCTTTACCCCCTGTTCTATTTCTCCAGCCCCAAAACCAAATTTTCTTTATTTTATATATCAGGAGAAAGTGCAGTTTCTTTTTTTTTTTTTTTAAATCACTTCATTTTAATCAATGAAAGAACTCTGGTTTTCAGAAAGAATAATTTCAGGAACAAAGGGAAGGTGCTTATCTTCGGGTGACCAATGAGGGGCAGATTTCTGATCATCCTATAACCAGCAGTCATTTCAGAGTGATATGAGGAGAAAGCCTTAACAATTAAAGCAATTTATTTTATTTTTTGCTTTTTGGGTCACACACGGCAATGCTCAGGGGTTTCTCCTGGCTCTGCACTCAGGAATTAATCCTGGCTGTGCTCGGGAACCATATGTGATGCCGGGGATCGAACCCGGCCGGCATGGGCCGGCCACGCAGCAAGGCAAACGCCCTACCGGCTGGGCTATCGCTCTGGCCCCAATTAAAGCAATTTAGAGACAGAACAGGCTAGGGTTATACTGTAGTATTAATCCCCAAATTTCATTGGCCTTAAACAATAGACTTCCAGCCTGAGGGTCTGGATATAGCTCAAAAGTAGGGCATTTCCCTTCTGTGTGAGGCCCTGGCTTCTATCTTCATCATCACACACAAAAAAATGAGTGAGTAAATAAATAAATAAATAAATAAATAAATAAAGACTTCTACCCTATACATTTTTTACCCCTATAAATGTTTGTCATGTTCACTCATATGCCATTAAAACTGATATGATTAATTTAAGAGAGGGAGAAGTTTAATTCTGTCTTGAACTTCACAGGAAAACAGAAATATTGTGAACTAACACTAGTCACACCATCACAAACTCACTCTACCAACTCATTCAACCCCTGAATTCCTATAAAAAGTCCTTTCCTAGGGGCTGGACACATACTTCCATGGTCTAAGCACATATTTTTGCATGCCAGAGACCTAAGTTTGATCCCTTAGGATGACATGAAACACTGCTAGGTGTAGCCCAAAAACAAACTAAAAAATCCCAACACAGTTATCTAAATATTTTATGATGAAAAATTAATGTAAATAAAAACATATACAGAGAGTGTTGTTTACCCTTTGTTTACAGCTTTCTGTCTCCTACTTGCCATCCCTGTGTTTTGTATTATAAATGAAAGGTTTTTTCCTCTCTCCTTTGCATATTCTTATGCTTTTGTATTGACACAGGAAGACAGTTAAGGCTATGCATTTGTGATGTAGGAGTTAATTAACTCTGAATTAGTTACTCCTGGACATCCATTATATTTCCTAACTTAAAACCTCAGCTGTCTTAGATTTATCTAATTCCTTACACCCCAAAAAGGAGCATCCTATCATGGTACTGGATGGGCCCAGGGAAAGCCATGAATAAGCTACCCTGACCTCAACATGGGATGTACTAAAGTCCCTGAGCAATATTATAACCTAAGAGTATGGTCATTTAACAAACTCTGTTGTGACCCAAAAATAACCTACTAACTAGAACCCTATGGAGATTAGGAATAAGACCACCTGTCCAGAGCAATGTAGACTGAAATATATGGCAAGATGTCCCCAGGAGTAGTCACCCTATAAGTTTAATTCCAGGTGTAGATAAATGTCTGTCTCTCTTACTGTGTTTATACAAAACAACTAGAAATATTAAGATGGCTGTTTCCCAGCTAAGAAAAGGAGTAAACAACACACCAGGGTTCTACCCTTGTCCTGGACAGGCCTATTGTCCCAGGATAAGGTCTGTCTCTGGGGTGAAGTTCCCAGGTGGTTTGCCCCGAGAAGGGGAGCTTGGTGTCACCTCAGTGTTTCGGGATTAAAGTCCATTACCTCTTTGTAACCCCCTTCCCTCATACTTCTGTAAAGTATATATCTCTAGCAGACTTGATGGGTGGTATGTGTAGAATGAGGTGGAGTGAGATAGGGTGAGGAGTGAGTAAGGAGAAAGGCTGTGGTCTTGTTCCTATGTCCATCGGCCAGGGAGAATGGTTGTTGACCCCAATCGTGGCTGGGGACCTGCCGAACCCCAGTATCTCTTGGGGACCCTGCTGAGCCCTCGCAGAGAGAGAAGGGACTGGTGTGATTCTACCAGGGTTTAAGCATTTGCCTTGCATGGTTCTACCCTGGTTCCATCCCTGGCACCACATTTGGTCCCAGTGCACAGCCAGGAGTAATCCCAGAATGCAGTCTGGGGAAAGCCCAGAGAACTGTGTGTCGTGGTCGAATTTCTACCTGCCTCCAAATTATATAAATCTCCAGGTTTGGATCCTGCTACAACATGGGAGCCAGAAGTATCCCCTGAGAACTCGCACCATTAGGTATGGCCCAAAACAAAAAACTAAAAAGAAAGAAGTAAATTTTTCCAAAGAAATTATTTTCTAAAAATCATTAAAATTTTAAAATTATAAATTCTTTATATTCCTCTCATATTTGGCATTTCTATATTACAAATTTTCTAGAGTAACCAAATGGGTTATTTTATAATTGAAAACACCAATAAATTTTCATTGTTTAAAATAAATTTATAAAACTAGAAACATTTATTGGTGAAAAGATTAACATGTAATGCGTGTATTGGTACATGATCTCTGGTAAAGACAGAAGAAATAGATCACATTCAATTTCAGAACTTTTGTTTTTATCTAGAGATTGCACTTGTTAGGGCTCAGGGGATATTCTAGGCTTGTTGTTTGGGGGGATTGTTCCTGCCAATGCTCAGGATTATGGAGTACCAGGAAAGTAACATGGGGCTATTAATTACAACAAATATCTTTCAGCCCATTGAGCTATCTCTTTGACCTGAATTCCAGAACATTTTTATTTAACAATGTAAAATAAAATAATATTGGACAGTAATAAAAATGTCATTCTATTTGAAAAAAGGAAATATTCTTTGAGTGAAGGAAATACTCTTTTCTAGTTTTTCATTATTTCTAAATACTATGCACTATGGTAAAGAAAATGACTATTTTTCTTGTGTTAAAGACATCAAAAGAAACTCAGAAATAAGGAGGAGGGGCCAGAGCGATAGCCCAGGGGGTAGGGCGTTTGCCTTGCACACAGCCGGCCCATGCCGCCCGGGTTCGATCCCCGGCATCCCATATGGTCCCCTGAGCACTGCCAGGAGTGATTCCTGAGTGCAGAGCCAGGAGAAATCCCTGAGCATTGCCGGGTGTGACCCAAAAAAAAAAAAAAAAGAAAAGAAAAGAAAAGAAATAAGGAGAAAATTGAAGCTATCCTGTTTGGGAATTTGTTCAGTTGATGTAGTCTCCCATGGCCTTGTATACTCATATGAGTAGTGAAGATTAAATTGGTTCAATCTTCAACTG
Source organism: Cryptotis parvus (assembly GCA_021461705.1). Taxonomy (NCBI): domain Eukaryota; kingdom Metazoa; phylum Chordata; class Mammalia; order Eulipotyphla; family Soricidae; genus Cryptotis; species Cryptotis parvus. The sequence continues at coordinate 42,920 of JAJIBD010013999.1, forward strand.
AAGGTTGTATTCACTTCAAAAGAAGTGAATACACTTCTTTGAACTCTAAAATCCTCTGGGCCATGTGAAGCACAAGCATTAAATATACGATATAATGTAATAGTTTACAAAAGCTTGGTATTCTGTCACCTTCATTCTATCAACAGTGCCTAGCATGACCCTAAAAACATGTTTGTCGATTAGAATTCACCTTGGGTGTGAGGGAAGGTTCAGTGGCAGAGCACACAGCATATGTGTGAGACCCTGGGGTCAGTTCCCAGCACACACCCAAAGTCGGAATTAATTTCATGGAATGGTTATAATCCTCCATGGTAAATGATATGCTTCATTTAGAATGATCCTCGTAAGATTAGGATGATCTTACGAGGATCATCCTAAATGATGATCCTAAATGAGGATCATCCTCAATGAGGCCAGTAAGTAAAAGGATACTATGGTCTATCTGCTCTAATGTGAAGGGAAATGTTTTTAATACAGAAGCTAATTAACCTCACCTCAGTGCTTTTAAACTTTTAGAAATGCAATTAATACTACTCTAAAATCAAAACTGGAACATTGCTACTAGCTCTGAATTATTAAAGATGCTTGTTTACTCGAATAACTCTTGGGTAAGACACAGTAAGAGACATTGTGTTTTTAATTAAAAATTTATACTTCCCTTTGAGAGAATTACCAACTAGATAACAGGTTGCATGAGTGTAAACAGTGAAAAACTTATATGAAACACACCATGAAAACATGCATGAATGTAGGACAAATGCTGATTGGTATCCCTGCACTCTGCCCTTCGCTAATGTTAAGCATTAGATTGGAATCTTGATAGAGCCACTACACTGCTTTCACTAAAAAAGAAAACAACGCTTAAAAAACAGATCTCCATATTTTGCTACACATTCATCACAGATTTTCTCCTTTTAAAAAATTAACTGTCGGGGCTCAAAATACAGGTACAAAATGCAAAATTATAGGTAGACAGCGGGTAAGGCATTTCCCTTATACATAACCAACCCAGGTTTGATTCCCCAGCATCCCATATGGTCCCCCCCAAATACCACCAGAAGTAATTTCTGAGTGAAGAACCAGGAGTAACCCCTGAGCATTGCTGAATGTGACCCCAAAAAGCAAAAAAAAAATTGACTTTTTTTGGGCCAAACCTGACTATATTCAGGGCTTACTCCTGGCTCTGCACTCAAGAATCACTCCTAGCAGTGCTTGGGGACCATATGAAATGCTGGAAATGGAACCCAGGTTGACTACATGCAAGGCAAATACCCTAACAGCTCTACTATTGATTCGACCCCAAATTTTCTCCTTTTAAAGTAACTTATATTTTGTTCTGGTTTGGGCCTCAGTGTTTGGAGGTCAATCCTGGTGTTGCTTGGAGGAGCATGGGCTATTGAGGATGGAATTCAGGGCTCCTTCGTGCAAAGCAGTGCTCCAGCCCTTTGAGCCATCTCCTTGCCCTATGAGATGTTGCCATTTTCTATAGTGGTATCAGGCACCAACGTTCTTTTGGTCACCAGCTCTTGATCTTTGCAGAAAACAGCAACTCCACCCTTTCAAAAGGCCTTTGAAAAATCACTCATGGGTCAGGTTCTTATCAAGAGTACACTGGCTTCCTTTTATCCAGAGTAGGCTATCTTCCTCAGATCTGACCTGCCTGCCTTAATTGCCTTCAGACTGATAATGATGACCCAAGAGCAAAAACCAGTTCTTTCTCTGGGAGGAAGTACCTGAAGCATGTTCATTATCCTCCAGTCAAAATACAATTATAGGTAGACAGGAGAGATAGTATAGTGGGTATGGCCCTTGTCTTGCATACAACCCTCAGTGCTGCATATAGTTTCCCAACCACAACTAGGGGGTGATTCCTAGGCACACAGTCAGGAGAAAGCCACCTCCTTTCTCCTGCAATGGGTTACTGGAAAATAGGTTAAAAACAGAGTTCTAGCTCAAGTGAGTTCAATTGATATGTTTGATCCACCATGTGGTTATGTGTCTGACTTCTGTGCATGCAATTGGAATTTTTGTCATTAGTAGCTGGCAGAATCTACTAATGGTTCTAGTAGGATTTTAGCTAAGCCTTCTTTAAGCTAAACTAGCATGTCAAAATTATAACCCATGCTGACAAGATTAAGCACCAGTTACCCAGAGTGCAACTATCTAAATCAAGAGCACATCAGGTTGTATGGGGAGCTATTTTCTTCCTTCCCTATTAAACCTCTCCAGAAAAGTTGGATCATTTTTCAAACAAAAGACTACTTTTGGTAAATATAGGTTAAGACAGTTCCTTAGTGTCTATGTTACTTCATTTGTTTCAAGGAATCAGACCTATATGGAATCTATTTTTAGGGAACTTCATTGCCTTAACTATGGTTATATAGTAGTTACTTAGAAATGGGCATGGTGAGCAAAATGGACTCATTAGAGTGCTTCCCCCTATTTTCTCTTTCTGAAATTTAGGAAAAGTAGCATTGATATAGGGCACTGTTGTAGGACAGGTTTAGCAATTCTGGGAGTTTTGTTGTTTTGCACACTCCCAGCTTAATCTATTTAAGACATGGTTAATTCTAATGATATCTCTCTTCTATGTAAACACTGCTAGAGGGTGTGACAGTTACAGAAGTCACCTTGATTGAATAACTTCTGACTTATACATCTACTAAGACTTCTATGTTTTCTAGATTGGGCACAGCTCCTCTTTATACCCACGGCACCCAGCGTGGGACAGTTAGAATTTACCAGGAGATTACCATCTTGGCTACGTTGAGACTATAGGAAGACTATAGTAAGGATCATACTAGTTTGCTTTAAGCAGGCGAGTGTGACCCTTTCAGTACACAAGAACAAGATACTCAGACTCACCCTGGTGCAGATAATAATAAGAAGGACCTGTGGGTACCATCTAGAGTACATGAAGCTCATGAAGTTAAGATGTATTATTTTATATCAGCCCTCTCTCTCCAGTGTTTTACATAAGAGATAATCTCCGTAGAAAGGATTAGACCTTGGCTAACCTTTGTTTATACCTGCAATAGGGTGTGGCACTATACTCTGTTTAGAGTTCTTTGTTGACATGACCCTCCCTGGATTACTTTGGTGTATATCAGGGGACTGACTTGAGGCCCCTACGGCTTTGGCCTTTTTTCGATTTGGCTTTTGGCTCCTGTGGCTTTTTAGCTCTTCAGCCTTTTGCTTTTGGCTTTTGGCTTTTTGCTCTTTGGCCTTTTGCTCCTTCTTCTGGGTAGGACTCAGCTCGGGTGAGATCCTCTCTCTCTTTGGTGGGAGACTTAGGTTCTTTTGTATGGTCTAAGTTCAGACCAGAGCTAGAGTTTGTTCATTATATTGGAGTGCTGTGGAAGAGCTTTTTGTACTATTAAAAGCCTTTTTGGAACTGCGCCGGACTCATGAGTTTTCATCTGTTCCCTCGGCGTCCTCGGAGGTAGAAGAGAACTTCTGTCCTGACACTGTCGGGGACCCCGGCGGCGTTCCCGACAGGGCACCTCTGAACATGGAGCTTGATCAGACCTGCTGTAACTCCCCTATAGTAAAGCTACCATCTCTGCCTCTACCTTCTTAGGAAGAATTCCTTTAACTTCCTTTTCTTTGTCAAATGTTTTGAGTGTATCTTACTGACATAATTTAAATAGCATTCAGAAATGTAATTCCTAAGCATGGAATGTAATTCCTACGTATGCCATAATTCAAATAGCATTCAGAAATGTAATTCCTAAGCATCCAGTCCTTATAATATAAGGAAAGCATAGAAAAGGGTGGAACAAATGCTGATTATAATTAGGTATATAAAACATAGGAATAATGTTAGACCACAGGATTAGGGATGATTAAATGACTACTGTGACTGTTTCAAAATTGGGCTAAAATATGAGTCAATATGATTCAACTTAAAAAGCAGATAAAGTGATAAAACCATGATGAAAGATTATATTTATTATGGACTATAGTCTACAGGTAAGCAGTAAATAGTCATTTCTATGAACAGAAAACATATAATGTCTTTTGTGCCCATTATATTATTCTATCTTAGCTAGAATGTAGTTAAGGCAAGTAGGACACTTGCCTTGCATGTCCGAGGCACTAGGTTTAATCCCTGACATGATATTTTTAAAAAATGTGTGTTATAACAACCCACTTAGGGGGTTTGTTTGTTTGTTTGTTTGTTTGTTTTGGGGCCAAAAACTGAACGGACTCTGGTTCAGTTGTCAGGACTGCATATGGTCCCTGAAGCACTGCCAGAAGTGAGCCTTGAGCACAAAGCCAGGAGAAAGCCCTGAACACAGCCAGACATATCACAGATCCTACTAGCCTCCCAAAATCTTTAGAGACAGAGAAAAATAGCATAAATCTTAAAACTAAAAGTGCTAGGTTCAAGGCCTATTTCTATGCGCTTGCTGACTGTGTAAAATGCAGCAAATCACAGCCCTTTGAAGCCTGGTTCTCCATTTATAGCACTGAGAACAATAAGTTCTACCTCAAATGGTTTTTATGGGGGGCCAGTGTGATATTACAGTGGGTAGGGCATTGCCCTATCGGTTCACTTGGCAGTGCTCAGGGGTTTTCCTGGCTCTGCAGACAGGAATTACCCCTGGAGGTGCTCTGAGAACCATATGGGATGCCAGCGATCAAACCCGTGTGAGCCACATGGAAGACAATGCCCTGCTTGCTTGACTACCACACTGGCCCCCTAATAACAACCATTTAAGATAGAACTTATTGTTCTCAGAGCTGTAATGGAGAACCAGGCCTCAAAGGGCTGTCTGTGATTTGCTGCATGTTACTCAGTCGGTAAGTGATAGAAATGGGCTTTGAACCTAGCACTTTTAGTTTTAAGATTTATGCTATTTTTCTCTGTCTCTAAAGATTTTGGGAGGCTAGGAGTATCTGTGATATGTCTGGCTGTGTTCAGGGCTTTCTCCTGGCTCTGTGCTGAAGGCTCACTCCTGGCAGTGCTCCAGGGACTAAATGCAGTCCTGACAACTGAACTCAGTCGACTCTGTTCCAGGTAAGCACCTAAAGCCCTGTACTGTCTCTCCAGTCCACCATAATGAATTTTATCAGAAATGCTAAGGGTTTTGTGGTATAATGATTTTCACATGAATTGGGGAAGTCTGCAAAATATTTAGAAGGAAACAAGATTTAAGTCTATCATTTAATTCTAAAGAATTTAAAAGGTGACTCACTTGTATCACTTGTCTTCCCATTGTTCATCGATTTGCTCGAGTGGGCACCAGTAACATCTCCAGATGTCCTGTCACATGCTAGTGGAGCCCAAGGGCATCTGCTCAGTCCAGGAACATAAAGAGCCTCAAACCATTCCATCAGGTCATGGGAATGAGGTCTCGATTGTTACTGGTATTTGTCATATCAAATATGACATGGGTAACTTGCCAGGCTCTGCCATTATTATCATACTTGTCATGAAATCCAGACATGGCAAAGGTGGAAATTATCACAAACGTGTGGGGAGTCAGAGGCTAGGTAAGACAGAAAATGGAACAGTGTGCTAACAATTGTCGAAAGTACTAATACCAACCTAGAACTGAGCATTAAATACAGGCAAAAGATACACATGACAACCCTTTAATGTATGTTCTGTAATCCACAATCTGGAAGGGAAGGAAAGAGAAAGATATATAGAGAAAGGGAAAGAAATAAAGAACCTTCCATGGAGGTGGGCTGGGGAGGGGGAGGGAACCGGGGACGTTGGTGGTGGGAGATGGGCACTGGTGGAGGGATGGGTGCTGGAACATTGTATGACTGAAACCCAAATATGAACATCTTATGAACATCTTTGTAATTGTATATCTCACTGTAGCATAATAAAATATCTTAAAAAAGAAATCCAGACATGGTTTGTACAAATATTTGAATATTTTCTCATATTTCCCCCCTCTCCTTTTTTTTGCTATTTTTTGGGAGGATAGGGTCACACCTGGCGATGATCAGGGATTACTCCTGGCTCTGCACTTAGAAACTAGTCCTGGCAATGTTCGGGGACCATAAGGCATACCGACAATTGAACCCGGGTCTGCCGCATGCAAGGCAAATGCTCTACGCACTATACTATCACTCCGGCCTCATCCCTATATTTTTAAGTTGAGTAAAAATTAAATAATTGATGTGTCAATATCAGTGAGTCCTGGAAATTTTGAAACAAAACAATTGACTATTAGATATTTAAATTTCAATCTAAATTTTCTTTTTTAGTTTTTGGGCTACACCCAGCAGAACTTGGCTTTCTTCTGGCTGTGCCTAAGGACCACTCCTGGTGGATTTGGGGAACAATATGGGGTGCCAGGGATCAAACCTGAGTTGGCCACGTGCAAGACATACACCCTGATGAAGGTACTCCTCTCTCTCTCTCTCTGTTCCCTCACATTTACTTAATTGTTGATGCTTTATAAGAGAATAATTAAGTAACTAATTGTAAATTGTATAAGACAATTCCAGTAAAGCAATAATATTTGTAAATAATTACATATGTAAAAAATACTTTAACAGCTATGTCTTGCTACAATTATCTTGACATTTAAATAGTTTCATTTGCTCATTTAAAAAAGCAAAGCAAAAAAATAAAAAAGCAAAGCAAGTATTGATAACACACTATAGATAATTTTTAGATAAATCAAAATCTACTGGAGTTGGAATGATAGTCCAGTGGGTAGGAAATTTGCCCTGCATGTGGCCCACTGCTGGTATGATCCCCAGCATCCCATATGGTCCCCTAGAACCATCAGGAGTAACCTCTGAGCATTGCCGGGTGTGACCCCAAAAAAGCAAAAAAAAAAAAAATATATATATATATATATATATATATATATAATGCACAGAAATTTATGAAGAGGGAAGAAGAAATTACATTATATTAAAGTAAACCAATTGTTACTCAGCTCACATAAAGAACCGTAACATCAGCACAGAACACATTTTTAGTGCTGAAAAGGTGACTGTGGGAAGGAAAAAAATATTTCAGGTGAAAAACAAATCATCTAAAGAAATGAAAGCATAAAGCTTGTCTGGACAGTGATGAGCAGTTTGGGGCTACAGGATTCGGGAGGCCAAGGAAGCATTGCTGATGAAGTTCAGCAAGGCAGTGACTGGATCTGGTGTTACCCTCCATTGGTTTCATAGGCCCAGCGTACCACAGCACATGTAGTAGACTTAGTAAATACTTTTGAGCAAATTGAAGAAAAGCCTGGAAATGTCCAGGTCAAGACTAAAAGAACTTTGAATATAGGTTGGGTTTTCCTCTTCTTCCCTGTATGGTAGGAAGTCACTTGAGGATTGCAAAGAAGAACGGCCACATGCAGCCTCCACCAAACTACATCGTGTTTTCCCTAGTTGGAGGCACTGGATTAGAGACAAAACACCTGAATGAGGAAGGTCACTGAAT
>JAJIBD010014000.1:0-38113 GCA_021461705.1 Cryptotis parvus
CATACAATCTTGGAACCCAAGGCAAGAGGAACTATTCTGTGTATGGGATACTCAGAACTGAGCTTTTTAGTCAGGATTAAAATGAGTAATTTACATCAAAGATTTGTGTTGATTGGCGAGTTGGCACTGGCATAGAATTTTATAAAGGAGGTCATCTACTCTGGGAGCATTGACTCAGTCACGTCAATGTTTGGGAAAGCCTTTCCCAGTTTCTAGACTTGATTTTCAAAAATTTTCCCAGGAGCTCTATATGGACCACAGATCATTAAGATTTATTTTAAGAATCTATGGTGATATACAAGGTCCAAAGAAGGCAATTCAAAGGCCAAGGTTGGTACAGTTCTATTTCTTAAGTAGTGAATTCTATCCCTTGCTCATGAGACACACCTCTGGAAAAACAGCTTCAGGGCCAGTGAAATATGGTTATTCCACTCAGCAAAGGCTTTTGACCCGGCAGGCATAGAGACACCTTAGTCATAGGTCCACTCAGCCATTAGAGGTGCTGAGTCTGGAGGAGGGACAGAAGGCATTGTCATCAGAATATTTCTGATTGTGTGTGTACAGTTATGGAGCAGACTAGTTAAGATAGCAGGAGAGATTTTCTAATGCAGGCTGTGAGTCTCAGGCCTAACCCAAATGAAATACCAAATTTTTCTTACAGAGAGAGCACTGAAAAGGAGTAAAAGGTTCTTAAGTTGGTATAAAAGGATATACCTCAAACTGATTCAAGAAACTCAAGAATGCTGCATCTTCAGACTCACTCCCATTTTGCAACTGTGTGATGGTGGTACACTGGTTGACCAAAATGTTTCTTCTGTTTGCACATATTCAGATGGGGGAACCATCAACAGGTTCCAGATGTCTAGTGAGAACCTGGGAAAAGTATAACTCAAAATTTCTCAATAAGGAATGTCTCATCCAATACTTACAAGGTCTGGCCACAACACAGGAGGTATGGCCAACACAGTGAAGCATAAATCATGGTACTATCTGGGAGCTGAATTAGTTTTGTAGAAATATAGGCTGAGCATGTAGAAATAACCTTATGCTCACTATCTGCTTTACTGAGAAAAACCTAAACTTTGCTGAAATTGTAGAATGGACCCATCTCTGATTTCAAGCGTCCTGAGAACATTACCATGGGGAATCCTTAAAAGTCCTCTTCCGAGTGCCCACAGACCCACCATTGCTCTACCTTATCCACACTGACAAATAATTAGCAGTAAGTCAGAAGATTTAGGAATTAGGACTCTGTACCGTCTTTAGGAGGCACATAAAGGAGCACAGGGAATATCTAGGAGTCATATCCCTTTCTCCTTGAAAATATTGGATAAATAAAGTCGATTATGGAGAGATTTTTTAGATGACCCTGATTATGAAGTTCCAGTGCTTCCTATGAACACATCAAATGGCATGGAATGATACAATGCTCATCTTAAATCAAACCTTGACACCGAATGAAAAGAATACTGTACTGGAGAATGCAGAATTATTTGACAAAAGTAACTTATTACATAGGAGATTCAGCAGTCCCCAAGTAGACCCTTAATGGGATTATAATCATCCAAGTGGTGCTTAACTCCTAAGACACATGTGAGCTTCATAGTGGAGGGACTAACAAGAAGTAGAGAGAAATTCCTTAATTATACTAGGTTAATCAGTATTGAAAATGAGCCAAGTGAAATACCGACAAAATCCTTTTAGAGTGAATCAGGGAAGCAAATAGAAAATGTACAACTTTAAATCCTGATACTCATGATGCAAGTTTTTTTTACATCAAAATGTATAATAGGATGACAGCCTGGGATCAGGAACAGATAAAAGGAAGTCCCAAGTCCCTCTCTCTCTCTCTCTCGCTCTCTCTGAGCACATACCCCAGAAACATGGTGAGTATAGCAGGTTACATAGGCCCAGATAGCAGCAGAACAGAGACAGGGCTCAGAAACCCAGTAAAGCTCAGGTTCAAGCAGGGCTCAGACACCCAGGAAAGTTTAGGTTCAGGCAGGATTAGGATGCCCAGGTGGTGACATGATGCTGAGCTCAGGCATTTCACCCATGCACACATCTCCATGGCCAGAGACTAGGAAAGCTGGGACAGGATGAGGAGGAAATACTTGGGTACCTTTTGGAGGCCCATTGATGGGTAGAGTGCACAGGGATCTCATCTAAATGCATGTGATTATGGCCAGAGACTGTGAAAAGTTTACACAAGATAGAGAGAGCAATGCAAGGACAGAAGGTGGCCATAGTTCAAGGTAAATGTGTAGACTTGACAGAACCAGACAGTGAAGTAATTCATGGGACCAGACAGTGTCCAGGGACAGAAGGAATTACATGGTTCACCTGTAAAGGAAGGACTGGACTTCTGGGGAAGGACATGGACCTCTGAACTTTGTCTGTATAATAAACTTTTAGTCTCTGAGGTTAGAAAGCAAATAGTTCATACAATTCTTAAGAACCTACCAGTGCAGGGCCGGGGCGATAGCCCAGTGGGTAGGGCGTTTGCCTTACCGCGGCGGCCTGTGCCGGCCCGGGTTGATCCCGGCATCCCATATGGTCCCTGAGCACCGCCAGTAGTAATTCCTGAGGTGCAGAGCCAGGGTAACCCCTGAGCATTGCGGGTGTGACCCAAGAAAGCAAAAAAAAAAGAACCTACCAGTGCAGGAAAATATGCCTTCCTGCTAATAATGTTATCTTGTGATTTCATATTTTTGGCATTTTCCTCCTACACAATAAAATATTAATTTAAACCTTTATGCACACCTGTGTTGACCGAGATGCTTGGTATAATATCCAGGATATGTAAGTAATCCATAATGAATCAATGGGTAAGGAAGTTGTGATATGCCTCTCCAATTGAATACTATGGAGTTTTTAGGGAAAAAATGACATTTTCAGTTCCTTACAATTTGAAAGAAACTGGAAATTATGATGTTAAATGAGTTCAGTGACGAGGGAGGACATAAACCTTATAATCTCACTTATCAGTATCATACAAAGGAATAAATCATGGTAATATACTGTGTCAAATTATGACACACCCATGGCCTTATATTTTAAAGCACAGGAATCTAGATGGGGAGGAAGGAGCATGGTTTAACTAGTTGGGCAGAAGAAATAAAATTGGGTTATTTTGGAGAGTCTGGGGCACTTTAATGGTGAAGTAACTGTATGTCAATATCTTAAACAATAATACTACTTTCAAGTGTTATCCTAAATAATACTATTTAATTTATTAAAATAATCAATAATATAATAAACTAATTAACATAATCAATAAATCATAAACATCTAAAATAATTCTTTGGCTTCATTGATTCTTTGTAATTCATTATACATGTTCAATATTACCCTGATACTAAATGTGAAGACAAAATAAATTGCATACTTATGACTATAGAGAATTGTTTCTCAACAAAATGTTAAAATGTCAAAACAGGTAAAATGGAACATTAATAATAAATTGTGGATAAAAATTACTATGTGTTGTTTAGTCAGTTGAACATGTGAAAATTATTGTAATATATTACATTAATATAAGGATGGCGAAAATAAAGGATCATTTCTACTGGCACAATAAATACGTTTAACAAAATCTAATAGGTTTTAATAATAAAATACTAAAAACGTTTGTAATACAAATGAAAGCTCAACATAATGGAAATGCATTCAGAGAAAAAGTATAGCTAACATCACATTTATTGGTCAAAGAAAGCAAGAGCTCTGCTTTGATCACCTGGGAAAATGGCCTCTGCCCTGGAGTAATTTGGGAACAGTGCTTGACTGCTCTGCTGTCAAGGGCAGGTGGCTCAGCTTTGTAAACTGATCAACAATGGCGGAGAAACACTTTCTGAGCACTCGTCCCATTTCAGGATGCACTCAGGGCGCTAGCTGCTCAGGAGCATCCCTGCTGTTTCATTTTGAAATTTTGAAATTTTTTTGTCCTATGTTTCTCACTTCAAAGTGATATTCTCATAAATTCAGCACTTCATCAATACTTGTAATAGAAAGTATATTTGATATGCAGCAGGCACTTTTCATGGGCTTTGACAACAGCAAATGAATGGACTTCTGGAAAGAGAACAAGTCCTATGATGAAACAGCATCCTTAAGCAAGTCAGAGAGAGAGGCAGATGAATACAAACTACTTGACCTCATTACATACTGATCTCAGACAGAATCGTTTACTAACAAAAAATTATTTGCTGCCACACCCAGCTCTGTTTTAGGGTTTACTCCTGGCTCTACACTCAGGGAATCGCGCTGAGATGCCATATGGCATGCCAGGAATTGAACCAGGTTAGAGATGCAATGCAAGCTCCTTACCCACTGTACTAACTCTCCAGCTCCATGGTAAAAAGTTTTAAGCCTGCCCTTCTATGTATTGACTTAGACATAATGAATTTCTGTTGGAAGAATGGCCTCTAAGATGCAGCACACTGTTTATGTTTCTATGATAATAATCTATACCAGATTGAAGAAGTCTTAAAGAGCTCTCCACATTTATAAAAACGTTAGGACTACTCCTGCTATGGTGCTCAGTCATCTCATGTAGTAATCCCATCAAATATGCTCTACTTTCATTAATATTATGTGGCAAAGAATAATCGCTTCTAAAATATATGTCTCAAACAATGCATACTGTGCTTTAGCTCATGCTTGTTTATCTAATAATCCCTCAGAATTCCACAACTTGGTGAAGAAGCCCAGTGAGACTTTTAATAATAACAGAGCACTTAATAAATAATAATAGAGCAGTGTTTTACTCTCTATATAGGAATAATCTATTCTAATGCTAACAAGGGAATTTTAACACTATCATAATGAGGCGTGGCAGGTGATGTGCAGATATCTGGATCTTAGGACAAAGAAAAATATTCCCTACATATGAAGGGAGATGGTGAATTTTTTCAATCATTATTATTCAGAAGGGAAGTATGGTCAATATCCATGATAACCACAAGAAAAAAAATAATCCAGATATGTTCCACAATATTGATTAGAAGATGCTAAAGTGTATAGAGCTGGGTAACAGACTTAACACCTTGGAAACTAAACCAACTCCAAAAAGGATTTACAAGTTTGGAAGAAAACTTTAAAACCATCTTTCTTCTCAACATGTTTTATATGTAGATGTTCCTAAAGAATCCCACAAAGTCATATTCTTACTAAATAAATTATTAAAAGGTTGCAAAGTACAAATAAACATGCAAAATACATTGTTTTTTTGGGCCAGAGTCATACTAGAGCTATTAGGGCTCTTGCCTTGCATGCAGTTGACCTTATTTCGATTCTTAGGACCCCTATAAAGTTCCCGAGCACTAACAAGAGGAGTGACTTCTGAGTTTAGAGCCAAGAGTAACCCTGAGAATTACTAGATGTGAACCCCCACTTCTCCCCAAAATAAACAACATTGTTTGCCACCAAACAATAAAGTAGATTATTTACTATATGCTGCCAATGAGTAAATAAGGTAGAACTAATATTTTCTAAATGCAAGCCTTACAAATATAATGTGATGAATGAGGAAGGAAATTAATGTATATTCTTTCAAATGCTTATAAGGGCATAATCAAGCTGATTGGTCATCCTACATGCAACCACGAGCACTCCACACCCTTTTCTACCTCGTGCAAAGTCATACTCGATTACCTAATAGAGTTTAACGAATCAGATGCCAGAAACAACTCAGATGTGGGGATACATCATATGTATATAAATACAGGTCACTGATAAGAAAGCAGGTGGTTAAGTAGGAGAATAAACAGCAAAGAGAGAAGAAACAGTGACAAGCAAGAAGTGGTGAACAGAGCTGGCTTGATGAGCAACAGTAACAAATAGAGCAGTGAAAGAGGCAAGGCAATTGGAGTTGCTGTCTCAATTACAGAGGCTTCTGTTTCCCAAGCTGCTGAAATTACATTGAAGAGTCAGCTCACAGAAAAATACCTTCATGAGGTATAAAATAAAAGACAGTAGTCAGTATGGTACTTTTACACTCCATCATCAAAACCCCAGAGGTTAGCTGGATTCACTGCAACACTTTCACAAAGATAACAAATTTCAAATTGTGACAAGGGCATGGTGTGGATATTTGCATCAAGAGAGTAGACAATAGATTAATATATATCCAAAATAAACCTACACTTTAACAGACAATTTTTATTCGATTTGGGGATACTCCTGGTTATGCTCAGTGAGCACTCACAGTTGGAGATTGTACATGCATGCCAGGGATCTAACCCTGGTTGGTCACATGCATGGCAAGCACCTTACCCACTGTACTATCTCTCCAGCCCCCAAGTGGACAATGGTATCAAAATAATTCAATCGAAAAGACTAATCATTTCAGAAAACAGTTTTGCTACAGATACTTACTGTTATATTTAAGATAATGATGTGGAATTCTCACCTGACAGATCACTTGATCACTTGAATCCCGTTATTCATCGATTTGCTCGAGCGGGCGCCAGTAACATTTCCATTGGACCCTATCACGTGCCAATGTAGCCCAATGGCATCTGGTTGATTCAGGAATATGAAAAGCCTCAAACCATTCCTTCAAGGTCTTGACAAGGAAAAAGCAGCTCAGGCCGGGAGGCAGCTCGTCCTTGGCTGTGCAAGAAGACGAAGCAGAAGCCTCCCGCGGGCGCCTCCGCGGGACGCCTCCCGCACCGTGAGCCGCTGCTGCCGCCTGAGCCTGTTGCCCAGCGAACACCTGACAGAACTTTTTAAAAAAATTTGTATTATACCACTGTGAGATATACAATTGCAAAGATGTTCAGGTTTGGGTTTCATTCATTAAGTGTTCCTGTTCCAGCACCCATCCCTCCACCAGTGCCCATTTCCCACAACCCATATACCCATATACCCTGATGCCCTCCCCCTTCCCCATCCTACCTCCTATGGCAGGCACTTTTACCTCTTCTCTCTCTCTGTCTATCTCTCTCTATGTCTTTCTATCTTCCTTCTCTACACATTGTGCCTTAAAATACATACATTTAGATCTTATCATGTATATCTCTGCCTACATTCAATGCTCAGTTCTAGGCTGATAGTATAATTTCCAACATTAATTGAACACTTCCTTTCTCTGTCTTACCTAACCTCTGACTCCCACACTCTTGCAGTAGATCCCCACCCATTGACAAAACCTCTTGATCTATGTTTTGTCTGGCCATGGATATTGGTATCATACTACTTTTTTATATCCCATAAATAAATATACTCATTCTATATCTCTCCTGTTCCTTCTTGGTAATTTCACTCCAGCATGATCCTCTCCATGTCCATCCATTTATAGGCAAATTTCACAACATCGATTTTCCTAACAGCTGCATAGTATTCCATTGTGTAGATGTACCACAATTTCTTTATCCAGTCATCTGTTCTGGGGCACACTGGTTTTTTGCAGATTCTGGCGATTGTGAATACTGTTGCTTTGAACATAGAAGTGTAGATGGTGTTTTTGCTATGTGTTTTTGGCACCCCAGGGTGTATTCCCAGGAGTGGTATGGCAGGGTCAAATGGGAGCTCAATTTCTAGTTTTGGAAGAATGTCATATTGCTTTCCAAAGAGATTTACTCGTCAACATTCCCACCAACAATGGATGAGAGTCCCTTTCTCCTTGCATCCACATCAGCACTTGTTGGTCTTGCTCTTTTTAGATGTGTGCCAGTCTCTTTGGTGTGAGATGATACCTTATTGCTGCTTTGATTTGCATCTCCCTGATGATTAGTGATGATGAGCATTTTTCATATGTCATTAGGCCATTTGAATTTCTTCTTTTTGGACATTTCTGTTCATTTCATGGCGGGTTCTAGCCCTGGCCCACCACCTCGGCAGAGCCTCACAACAAGCCAGACCACCCCCCCTTACTCCACGGGCGCCACCATTTTCCACATTTGGACTTCCCTCTCGTCAGAACTCCACCCAGCAGACCAGGCCATCACAGCCCGGCTCGGCGTGGCGCAAGTAGCCCAGCGGTTCATCAATAAATGCTTTATTTGGAGGTGTTTAAAAGAGTTTGCCTCCTGGTTGGCAAGCCTGGCAAGCTTCTCATGTTGTATTTGATATGCCAAATTCCAGTAACAATTATATTAGGTCATTCCCATGACCTAATATAATGGTTTGAAGCTCTTTATGTTCCTGTAGCAAGCCGATGCCCCTGGCTCTACTGGCATGAGACAGGACATATGGAGATATTACTGGTGCCCGCTCTAGCAAATAGATGATCAACGGGAAGATCGTGATCATGATCTCTTTTCTTCTTGTAAAGTTCTATCAGTGCCTAATGATCTGGAGATATATTACTGATGGCAGAGTACTTGGCTTCCATGCAGGTGACTGTGCTTTGATACTCCTAAGCCCTGCCAGGAGTGATCCCTGAGCACAGAACCAGGAGTAAGGCCCTGAGCATCACTGGGTATGGCCCACCAACAAACTAACCAATAAATAAAGGTATATCAATTGTTACAGATACACAGGGCAGAGCTGCTACCAGCTCTCCCTGTGCTGCGACTGATCATGAGGCTTCCATGAGGGAAGGTGGGTTTTAGCCCTGGCCCACCATCCCAATAGAGCCCTCACAAGAAGCCAGAAGAACACCCTCCCCTGCACCATGAGGGCAGCCATCTTCAACATCTGGACTCCACAGCTCGTCAGAGCTCCACCCAGAAGAAAAACCAATCTCTACCCTTTGCGTGTGGTCGCTTTGCGGCCACTCGGTTCATCAGTAAATACGAACTGAGAGCCTACTACCAAGAGTATCCCACACATACGGCCAGAGCCTGGCAAGCTACACAAGTCTTATTTGATACACCAAAAACAAGTAACAATAACAATTATAGACCTCATTACTCATTACTGCTACCTGCTCAAGCAAATTGATTAACAACCGGAAGACAAGTGATACAAGTGACAAGTGATATCAATTGTTAAATATAAGGAGTAAAGAGCAAACCCCCTTAAAATAATATAAGTATTAGATTAAATGGATGTCCTCACAAAAAGGGTTTCCATTGACCATGGTCATATAAGCCAATAAACAAATTAGTAAATCTAAAAATATAAAATGGCTGAACTACGAAGTCTAAAAATGAAATATAAGGGTAAATATTCATGGTCTTAAATGTAGAAATGGATTTTTTAGATATTGTATCAAATGAATAAATAGTAAATACAGCGATGAATTTATTAAGCTTCAAATTTAAAAAACTATGCAGCAAAGGACACTAAGATATAGAAGAGAGCTAATAGAATGGGCAGCATTTTTCATTTTTTCCAGTGAATGAATGGATTTTATTTTTAATTAATTTTCCCTTATCTGTACCTTTTGGTGTATATGCTTATTTACAAAAGGTTTTGAAAGTATATCATGTTCCATGAGCCTATATCCCCCACCATTCATGGATTCTGTCTCTTTGTTACATTTTTTCAGTTTAACTTGTTGTAGTTTTTGGCCCATGCTTTCCACGGCATTGTATTTAGTGGTTTTAATATTTAAAGAAAATTTGTTTCTGCAACATAGAGGGTCACAAAGATCCTGAACCTTAGTCCTGCGTTTACTAACAGATCTCTTATTGTCTCCACCACACTTATCTCATTCCTAGGCATTTTAGTTTCTATAACCAAAACACAATGCTTGACCCACCTTTGCCACTTACCATTTCCCAGATATGGTATCTCTATCCCAAAGATTAATGAGAACATCCAGCATTTTGCCTTGTTTTCTGACTTCAGTAACCATTATTTAATCCAGTTTCATCCATGTTGCTTGCAGCAAATTAAAGAATTTTTTATCATTCCTTGTACTAACTGATTAGCAGTCCATTGTCTATTCACAGCTTCATTTTTTTACACTTCTATTGTTAGGGACCTGGCTTGTTTCCATAACCTGACTATTGTACTGTCACAATGAGGATAGGTGTACATATATCTTTTAGAATGGACTTTTTTTTGCATCTTGTGAATAGGCAATAAGCAATAGGCTTACAGGGATATATTGTAGCTTTATTGACAAATTTTCATTGCAGATTTATATAAGGGATGCAATAAAGCAAAATCACTTCCAAGGATGCATAAAAATTCCTTTTTTCACAACAACCCCACTAATACATGACACTCCTATCCATTTTTATATACTATCCTATTCTTAATGGTGTGAGGTGATACCTTGTTGCAGGACTCCTCTAAGGGCCGCTGCATCTGCTCTGAATTGCTGCCTGCAAATCACTTCGTAGATAAGGGGGGTAGTCTAAATGTGGCAGTTTATCTGACCATGTATGCTGTACTAGCTGGTATAAATATTCTCTCATGCTACCACAATCATCGTGGGACTAGCTAGATCTTACCAGCATATTAGCCTGGCCACGTTGGATCTCTACGTAATTAGACCAGAGAGAAATGCTGTTTGCCTCCAAGCAAGCAAGCATGGCTCCCTGATAACTCAAAGGCAACTAAAATACAAAACTACAATGAAGTAGAAGAGACTTGTGAAGGCTTGGAGAAATATTTAACTGGCATTCGTATTAGTCTTTGGTACAGAGACATGCTATCTCAGAAAGCCCCCTTCTCTACCCTCTAAAGGCATTTCCAGGCAGATCTTGGCTCAAAACATTAGCATACAAAAGGGCCTAGGTGAGGTGCAGGGAGGGATTACCTAAGGGCATTTAACCCTCCCTGCTTTCCATAACAGTGGGAGGAAGGTCTGATTTGCAGGGGTATTAAACTAGCCTGTTTCCTCTCTCTGCACGCTTCTTTTTGGGCTCTCTCTTTGTGAGTGCTCTCACCGTTCTTGGGAGTCTTGTCTTCTTCCCCTCTTTACAGGGCCTTTACATGTGGTGGCCGCCATCTTGGCCTACACGTGGCTGGAGTTCTAGCCTGGAATCCTAAGCACCGGGCTTTTCCTTTTGCTGATTTGTATGCCTGAACCTGTGATAAGTAAAGCCTTTGAAAATTGCATCGAATTCCCGAGTTTTCATCCATTCCTCACCAGCTTCGGAGGTAGAAGGGAACTTCGCTTCCCGGCACTGTCGGGGACCCCGCGGAGCTCCCCGACAATACCTCATTTTCATTTTAATGTGGGTTCTGCCCTAATAAGTGATGATGATGGAAGTTTTTTTTATATGCCAAATGATTATCTGTCTCTCTTCTTGCAAAAAATATTTCTTGTCACTTGTCACTTGTCTTCCCATTGTTCATCAATTTGCTCAAGAGCGGGTGCCAGTAATGATTCCATTGGTTGGGAATGAGGTCCATTATTGTTACTGTTTTAGGCATATCGAATACAACACGGGTAGCTTGCCAGGCTCTCCCATGGCTCTGGGTTCTTCAAGGGGACCCAGTATTTTTCTCTGTCAGACCATCAACCATCCAGGGCCCGTGGTGCAGAGCCCTGTGTGTAGACAAGACTGTTTTTCCTGTCTGCCGGGCACCACAGCCACACCTAGATTACATATATATATACATATATATACATATATATTAAACATAATATTGTGCCACATATATAAATGAACATAAATTAACAATGTAAATACAATTGAATTTACAATAACAAAGGAACTGTACTGAGGTTTCTTCCCAAAGGGTAAAATGGCCAGCAAAAACATACAAAAAATGTTCAAAAATGAATAATGATGTAAACGTAAATCAAAACCATAATCAACTATCACTAACACATCCTCATCACCTTTACGAATATGACTATAATTTACAAACCAGAAATTTTCGACTACTGGAGAAATGTAAATAAATTTGATACCTTAAACATTACTGGCAGGAATATGAAAAGTAAAACTAACCTCAGAGAAATTTGGTGACCAAAGTGTTGAACTTAGAATATAACTCATTAAATACAAAAGAGTAAATCGAACAAATAGTCACGCAAAAATGTATATTCAAATATTTGTTGCAGGACTCCTAAGGGCCGCTGCATCTGCTCTGGAGTGCCTCCACAAATCACTCCATAGATAAGGGGGTAGTATAAATGTGGCAGTTTATCCAACCATGTATGCTGTACTAGCTGGTATAAATATTCTCCCATGCTACCACAATCATCGTGGGACTAGCTAGATCTTACCAGCATATTAGCCTGGCCAAGTAGGACCCCTAAGTAATTAGACCAGAGAGAAATGCTGTTTGCTTCCAAGCAAACAAGCATGGCTCCCTGATATACTCAAAGGCAACTAAAATATAAAACTACAATGAAGTAGAAGAGACTTGTGAAGGCTTGGAGAAATATTTAACTGGCATTAGTATTAGTCTTTGGTACAGAGACATGCCATCTCAGAAACCCCCTTCTCTACACTACAAAGGCATTCCCAGGCAGATTTCGGCTCAAAACATTAGCATAGTAAAGGCCCTAGGTGAGGTGCAGGGAGGGATTACCTAAGGGCATGGGACCCTCCCTGCTTTCCATAACAGTGGGAAGAAGGTCTGAGTTACAGGTATATAACTAGCCGGTTCCCGCTCTCCCGGCCCCTTCTTCTTCTTTGTGGGATCTCTCCTTGTGAGCGCTCATTCCCCTTGGAAGCTTTTTCTCCTTTACACGTGGTGGTCGCCATCTTGGCCTACACGTGGCTGGGGTTCTAGCCTGGAATCTTAAGCACCGGCCTTTTCCTCTTGCTGATTTGTATGCCTAAACCTGAGATAAGTAAAGCCTTTTAAAACTGCATCGGATTCCTGAGTTTTCATCCATTCCTCACCGGCCGGAGGTAGAAGGGAACTCGCTTCCCGGCACTGTTGGGCCCCGGCGGAGTTCCCCGACAAATATTCATAGCAGCATTATTCACTTTCATCACAAAAGAGAAGTAATCCAAATGTCTTCAAACTTATGAAAAATCAGGATAGCTATACATATATAACAATAAATAAATTGATGCTTGTTCCAATTTGGAATAATATAATAATGCAGTGATTCTATATCTGTCCTTTTCCTTCTCACTAATAACACTCTGCCACGATAATCTCGATATCCATTCATTTGTAGGCAAATTTCATGACTTAATTTTTCTTAACAGCTGCATAGTATTCCATTGTGTACCATAGTTTCTTTATCCAGTCTTCTGTTCTCGGGTACTCATGTTGTTTCCATTTTTTGGCTATTGTTAATAGTTTTATAATGGATATAGAAGTGAAATAGTGTTTCTGCTATGTGTTTTTGGACCCATGGAGTATATTCCCAGGAGTGGTATTGCTGGGTAAAATGGGAGCTCAGTTTCTAATTCTCTGAGGAATGCCAATTTTGTTTTCCAAAAAGACTTGATGAGTTGGCATTTCCACCAACAGTGAATGAGAGTCCCTTTCTCCCACATCTATGCCAGCACTAGTTGTTCTTGCTTGTTCGGATGCATGCCAGTCTCTTTGGTGTGAAATGATATCTCATTGTTGTTTTGAATTTCATCCCCCATAATGATTAATGAAATAACCACATTCTTGAGGCAGAGAAATAAAGGGGTGTCTATAGAAAAATGCAGAAACCAGATTATAATTTAGTATTTCAACTATAATGCAGAAACCGGATTATAATTTAGTATTTCAGTGATGCCATTGGGCTACACTGGCACGTGATAGGCCAAATGGAAATATTACTGGCGCCCTCTCGAGCAAATCGATGAATAATGGGATGTCAAGTGATCAAGTGATTTCAACTTATCTTTCAGTAATTCATTAAGAAAGCATAAAATGGGTAATAATAGATCTGAGCCAAATTGCAATAGCATCCATCAATCAACTGCATTTCATTGGCATAAACCAAACACTTATAAGTTAGGGATAAGTATTCTCCTTTTATGCAGCCAATCTAGGATTGATGTCTGTCACTATGTATGGTATTCTTTGCACCATCAGGAGTGATTCCTGAGGACAGGGCCAGAAGTAAGCCTTTTATGGAAATTATCACAAAACTGTGGGAGTCAGAGGCTAGGTAAGACAGAAAATGGAACAGTGTTCTAACAATTGTCAAAAAGTACTAATACCAACCTAGAACTGAGCATTAAATACAGGCAAAAAGATACACATGAAAACCCTTTAATGTATGTTCTGTAATCCACAATCTGGAAGGGAAGGAAAAGAGAAAGAGATAGGAGAGAAAGGAAAAGAAATAAAGAACCTGCTGTGGAGGCGAGGCTGGGGAGAGGGGAGGGAACCGGGGACATTGGTGGTGGGAGATAGGCACTGGTGGAGGGGATGGGTGCTGGAACACTGTATGACCAAAAAACCAAATATGAATATCTTTGTAATTGCATATCTCACAGTGGTATAATAAAATACTTAAAAAAAAGAAGTAAGCCTTTAGCATAGAGGTGTGGTAAATACATAAAACAAAACAAAAGCACCCCGAACACCTAATTCAACAAAATAACATAATAAACATTGCTCTATATTCTCTGAGACATTCACCAATAGATCACATTCTGAATGATAAAATAGACATTTATAATTTTAACAGAAACAATGTACAATATTTTAAAACCACAAAGAAATGAAACAGACACTTAGAAAATCATAAAGAATACTTGGTGAGACAACACATTTACAAATGATGAGCGGGTCAAAGTGTTCTGCAATGAAATCTATTTTAAATATAACGCAATAACGTTTGTAGAATGTACACACAAATAATATTTATGGGGAAATTTCTAATATTGATTGAAGTAATATATTAAAAAGAATATGACCAGTTTTGCAACTAATCACAAAAGAACATGAAATCTAGTCAGTCTTCCCAGGTAGACAGACCAGAGGCTGATATATCTAGGCCCTTCTAAGAATGAGATTAGGCATATTTCTCTTTTAACCTAAAATCATAGCAGTCCACAGTTACACCCTACAAACATCCAACATAGCAAGGGTCCAGCTCCACCGGTGAGCTTCATGAAGCTGCTAAGCACCCAAATCATTCCAGCTCCAAAACTGCATATCCACATATGTGGATGTGTGACAAATATGACAAATACAAATTTTGTACCACTCTCTGCCAAACAGAATAACAACAAATCTTATGAGAATGTTTTTACAGAAGATCATCAAGCTCATTGTTAAACACGGTAACACAGAAACTTCAACTAGAACCAAATAGCCCAGTAAATCTTTAGTCAAAGACATCAGTAACACCATTGTGAGATATAACAATGGTCACAAATTAACTTTTATTGATATAAGTTGTATAATTCCTTTTTGCCTTTTTTGTTGCAACAAACAATATGAATTAAATGTGTTTATGCCTGCTAATGGGGCAGAATGGTATGGTTGGTGGGAAATTTCGGATACTGGTACTGGGAAATTCAATCTGGTGATGGCATTGGTGTTACAACTTTTAATGTCAGATAATACAGACAACTGTGTTATGAACAATTTGGTAATTCATGATTTTATAACAAAAAAAAGTTTAATTAAATAAAAATCAGAGGAAATGAATATAAATGAAGTTTATGTACCCCTCCCAGGTTACAGATTTACTTCTCCTGACTGCGTTCTATTCTCTAAACCCCAAACCATGCAGATGTTCTAGGTGTTCACATGAAAGTATAACTGCATACATCACTCACATTTGGGGACAGGTGGGATGCGACACTTCTCTTTCTCAGTCAGTAAACAGCCCTAAATATCAGCTAACACAATGGAGCAGCTAGTTGAATATTCCCTAGTCATACACAAATAATACTACATGGTGAGGAAAATAATTTGTAAAGAAGAGGTTTTATTAGTAGCCTTCTTGTATAAACAATTTAACAGGTAAATTTCAGGTAACTAGATATCTAAACAACCTCCACTAAAACCCAAAAAACTCAAAGAACAATAGGGAAACAAAGGAACTCAGTTGCAGTCCCAGATAGGGACAGAAATTTGAGCAAATTCCCAAGCCCATCAAATCTCTTGACCCTGGAAAATTAGGCCCCTAACATCAAAAGCTAACTGCACTGTCAATAGAAATTAAGCAAGAACTTGTAAGGAAAATTAAGCAATCCCTGGAAAACAAATACAGCCAACTCAAAGGATAACTGTTTCCTAAAGTGAGAGATTCCATACAAATGGAATTGAATGTCCTAAGGAATACATTATTACGCCATCGTAGCAAAATATAAGGGGGAGAATCAAATAGACAAGCTTGAAGTAAAACCTACCACTGCTAGGGGAAGTTGAAATAAGAGAAGCAAAAAAAATGGAATAAAATATAAAGAAAAATGATAAGAGGACTATTCCTTGAATTATAGGAATGTAAGAAAGTGCAGATAATGGAAAAAGGAAGAACAAGTGGTAGAAGAGAGATAGTAACCTAGATTTTTCTCACTCTCTGGAGAGTCACAGTTGTGCAGATTCAAAAGGCCAAAGAATTCTAAGCAAAATAGACTCAAAATAAAACAACACTAAATCACATACTAAGCAAAATGGCAAAACCCAAAGAGAGCAATGACCTTTTAAGATATAGAGAGGAAAAGCCTTAGATATGAATGTCTTAAGACAACAAGAAAGAGGAAAAAACTTAAATAGAAAGGAAATAACAATAGAATCAGAAATATTTTTTAATATGAAATGGTTTCCAAAAGGAAATAATAAAATTACATATTCAAACTGTTAAATGGAAAATATTCAATCTGCAGTCTACTAACCTGAAAAATTCTTTTAAATGGAAAGGAGAAAAATAAGTGCTGGAGTTATTTATAATAGCCAAACAAGCCCCAAATGAACTACTGATCTAAAGCAAATAGCCAATTATAGAAAAAATTCACACTGTAAAATGGAAACAGTGTACTTTATGTCAATAATATCCTAAATGTCAATTTACTAAAATCTTCTATCAAACAATAGAGAGTTTTATTGTATCAGGAACCAAAACTCACACATATTCTGCTTACAAGAAACAACATCTAAAATCAAAGTAGGCTCAGAGATGGAAAGAAATTATAAAAGCCAGTAGAAAGCAAAGAAAAATGCTGGGATATCCATACTTATATCAAACCAAATTTCATTCAATCTAAATAAAGTACAGACAGAACAGACACTACCTCAAGGGAAAAATAGAACAAGAAAAACTAATTCTAATCAACAGATACACACAAAATATAGTTTGGACTAATGGTCACTTATGGGGCCTTCAATCCTCAAAATGCTGCACACATTCTCTAGTGCACAAAGAATATTCCCTAAGATTACATTTTAGGCATTAAGCCTAACTTTCATAAGTCCACAAAAATAAGAATCATACTAGGCATCATATTCAATCACAATGCTACCGAGATAGAAATGAACCATTCAAAGACGGTGTGGACCCTGAACAATGGGCTGTTAAATAGCAGCCGAATCAAAGATTAAATCAAGAAATAAATAAGTGACTATTAATAGAGACAATGCTATTCTTAATGGTAAAGAACTCAAATAATTTATGAGGAGCTTAGGTACATAACAAATATGCCCACTATCTCAACTCTTCATCATTATATTAAGAGTACTAGCAAAAGCAATTAGGCAAAAACAGGAAATTGAAGGCATCAGTTTTGAGAAGAAGCAAATTGGTCAGCTAAAAGGTAATGCACCAAAAAGTCTATTGTATGCCTATATGCAAATTATGAAGCAGAGGAGAAAGAGATAAAAGGGTCTATCCTATTTAAAAAATGTACAAATTAGCAAATTCCTAGGAACCAACTTAACAAAAAGGATGAGAGACCTATGCCATGAAAACTTCAAAATACTTAAGAAATTGAAGAAGACCTTAGGGAATGGAAAAAAATCTATCCTCTTGGATATGAAAATCAATATTGTCAAAATCATCATCCTACCTTAACTCCTATATAGATTCAATGCAATATTTATACAAATTCTTCAAGACAATATTCAAGACAATATTCTTCAATGACTTAGACCAGTTAACAATAAAGTTTTTGTGGATTCATGAAATACACCAGTGAAAATTGTATTGAAAAAGAAGAAACTGGTAGGCATCTCATTATCTAACACAAATTTCAAAGGATACTTTCACTCTTATACAACAGGCCCCAAAATATACTCAACCTAAAGGTCAAAAACAGGGAACTAAATAAAGAAGAGGTGGTATACATGCTCGAATTAATGTTATTCTGCTGTTTCAAAAGATAATTTTGAGCTAGAGTGATACTACAGCAAGTAGGATGCTTCCCTTGAACATTGCTGACCTGTATTCGATCCTCTCTTCAAACATGATCCCCTGGTCATGCCAGGTTTGAATCCTGAGTACAGAGCAAGGAATAAGTACGTTGCAAGTCCAGGTATATTCCCCAAATGAATCAAAAGCAATCCATAAAAAGATTGAATTTTGCAAAAGATGCAACTCAACAGGCTGAGGGCATGCTTCACATGTATAAGGTTGCAGTTTAATCTAGCACTATATGATCTACTGAACACCACAAGTAGCAACTCTCAAGTAATGCCAAGATTGACCTCCAATTCAGAGTTGGTTGTAACTCCTTATCAAATTCAGGCACAAAACCAATAAATGAATAGGTATATACATGCACAATGGAACAGTATGCTGCTGTTAGGAAAAATGAAGTCACAAAATTTGCCTATAAATGAATGGACATGGTGAATATCATGCTTAGTGAAATTAGTCAGAAGGAAATGGACAGACACAGAATGAACGCATTCAATTGTGGGATCTAAAAAAAATAACATGAGATTAATATCTAAGGCCAGACAAAATGGGCCAGGAGAAATCATCAACAGTGGGACTGGCCATAAATGTGTGGGAGACAGAGGGTAGTAAGATAGAGATACTACAACCAACTTGACAGTAATAGTTGGCAATAGTAACATGAGACTAGAACTGAGTATTGAAAGTAGGTAGAAGGATATACATGACAACCGTTCAGTGTCTATAATGCAAATCACTATGCATTTGAGCACTGAGATAGAAAGTAAGAGAGAAAAAAGTGCATGTCATAGAGACAGGTCTTAGAGAGGAAGTGGGAGAAATAGGGCACATTGATTGCTGGGAAATGTGCGATGCTAGAAGGAAGGGTGTTGGAAAACTATATGACTGAAATCCAATCATATACAGCTTTGTAATGGTCTATTACACTGAGATTCAATAAAAAATGAAAAAAAAACAGAATATAAAAATGAAATTGCTTATTTCAGAATAAAATGGAAGAAACTTAAGATGATTTATAAAGAAATACAAGATGACCATAGGATAATTTCATTCACCTGAGTAATATAAATCATCAAACTAAAACATCCAAAAAATTAATTCAGATTATGTAAAAATTAAGAAGGTTACTAGAGGGAAAGGAAATAAAATGTGGGAAGAACCAGATATATTTTTAGGTGGTCGGGCAATACTTGAACTTTGGCTATGGGAATGTTGAATCATACAACCAACGATTTTCAACTATAATGCTAACATTCTATAGTATTTTACACCAATTATAAGTAAAAATAATTTTCCAGACTATTGGGCTAACCAAGGATTAAAGATATAAGATAAAAATTAAACACTAATAGATACTAAAACAAACCACCCCCACTGATCCTCTGAGTATGAAAATGAAAGTAATTGAATATTAAAATAAATCTATACTCACAAAATTAAATATATGAAGAAAATAACAATTCCTTAAAATATAAAAATAAGCATAAATCTGAATAGACATATATTAAACAAAGAATTTATTTATTAGGTTTGTATCTATTAAAAGTTTCAACTATTAATATTTATTACTGTTAATATAACTACTGATTAAAAATGTCTCACTTGAATAAGTAAAAACTACTTCTTTAATCTAAAATATATCTGGTTCTGGGGCCGGAGCAATAGCCCAGAGGGTAGGGGTGTTTGCCTTGCAGCGGCCGGCCCATGCTGGCCCAGGTTCGATCCTCGGTATCCCATATGGTCCCCGAGCACCACCAGGGAGTGACTCCAGAGTGCAGAGCCAGGAGAAACCCCTGAGCATTGCTGGGTGTGGCCCAAAAAGCAAAAAAAAAATAAATAAAATAAAATATGTCTGGTTCTTCCCACATTTTATTTTTCCACATCCAGACTTCTTTCTCATCACACCTCCACCCAGCAGACCAGACTATCCACAGCCCAGATCATCGGGCTGTAAAACCCTCAACAGTTTTTTACAATCGGGCCCAGGTGTGCTGAACCAGAGACTCTCAGACATGGGGCAGAGCTGCTACTTGCTCTTCCTGTGCCCAGCCGCTCATGAGGCACCCAGGAGGCATGGCGGGTTCTAGCCCTGGCCTGCCACCCCAGCAGAGCCTCACAATAAGCCAGAATATCCCCTGACTCCATGGGGGCTGCCGTTTTCCACATCCGGACTTCTTTCTCCTTACAACTCCACCCAACAGACCAGACTATCACAGCCTGGCTTGCGCGGCCGCTAAGTGGACACGCAGTTCATCAATAATTGCTTTATTTTGAGGTGACTACAAGAGTATACCACCCAAGGCAAAGCCTGGCAAGCTGCTCGTGTCGTATTTGATATGCCAAATACAGTTACATTTATATTAAGTAATTCCCATGATTTAAGAAAGACTTTAAGAAAGTCTTTAGTCTTTCTTAAATCTGGCTCAGGTATGCCAGTCCAGAGCACTCGCAGACATGGGGCAGAGCTGCTACTGGCTCTCCCCATGACCAGCAGCTCACGAGGCGCCCAGGAGGGATGGTGGGTTCCTAGCCCTGGCCCACCACCACAGCAGAAGCCTTGCAACAAGCCAGACGACCCCCACTCCATTAGGGCCTCCATTTTCCACATCTGGACTTCTCTCTCGTCAGACCTCCACCCAGCAGACCAGCCTATCAGCGCCCGGCTTGCGCGGCCGCTGTGGCGCGCAGTTCATCACTAAATGCTGGACTTAGAGATGCCTACAAGAATATGCTACCTGCACGGCAGAGCCTGGCAAGCTACCCGTGTTGTATTTGATATATATGCCAAATACCAGTAACAATTATAGATCTCATTCGGAATGGATTGAGGCTCTTTATGTTTCTGGAGCAACATATGCCTTGGGCTCTACTAGCATGAGACAGGGACATATGGAGATGTTACTGGGGCCCGCTTGAGCAAATCGATGATGAGCGGGAAGACAGACAGTGAATTCCCATGACCTAATATAATGGCTTGAGGCTCTTTATGTTCCTGGAGCAAGCAGATACCTTTGGGTTCTACTAGCATGAGACAGGACATATGGAGAGATATTACTGTGCTCACTCTAGCAAATAGATGATCAACGGGAAGATAGTGATAGTGATAGTGACTTCTTTAATAATTTCACTGAATTCTTTACAATATCTTCCAGAATATAAAAAGAAGAAAAAATTCCATGCTTATTCTACAACTTTATTATTATAACACCAAATACAGATGAACATACATAAAGGAAAGATATAAATCATGATCTTTCATAGTCTAAACACAAAGATTTATTAAAACATCCTATCATTTATATTGATGCAGAAACACATTTGACAATATCATTAATTTAATTAAAAATTATTAAAATGTGGAATTGCTGTATTTGATAAAGAAAATCAAAAGAAAACCTACAGAAAACACAATACATAGTGGTAAATAATTAAATATTTTCCCTTTGTCATCAGGAACAAAGAAATAAATATCATCTTTATTCATGTTATTCAAGAATCATTCTGTATATACCATGAATTTTTTATAGTATAAAAATATTTAAAAGTTATTCAGACTAGGGTAGGAAAGTACATGTAGAAAGCAACCAATTCTGGAAAATGATAATAATTTTTTTCAGTGTATCATATCAAGTGGCTCATGATGTCCTTGTCTTATTGCCAGTAATTGTTTATGTTGATTACTTTACTAGCTTGGTGTTTTCAAGGAGCTTCCACTGAAGAATAATGTATTTACCATTTAATAGTTGATATATATCTTGAAGAAAATTCTTTTAGATTAATTTCCTATTATTAAAAGTTTAGCCCAGTAAATCTTTAGCCTATCAGTGGTTCTTGTCTGCCACATCAAAAACTAAGTCTAATTTTTAGATTTTTTTCTCTCATTATGTGATTTATATTGTATGAGCTAAGGGACATTTCATTTATCAAATGAGATAAAAATGTTTTTTCTTCAAAGAGGTAGATATATCATAACACTCCAGTTCTTAAGTGTGATTGAATTATACCTTTCCTTCCAAAGATGATAGCATGGAAGGAAACAAAACAAATAATGATTCCTTTATTCATAACTTTTCAAGATCGTACTGTATGCACTAACAATTTTGATCAAATGAAATAGATTTTAAATAGTATGCAGACTCGATGTGAAAACTGCACATGTAGAACATTCCATATTTTTGGAAATAATAAGACCAGTCATTCTCTGGTGAGAATAACACAGAGAAATCTAGCAAAGGTTATATCAGTCATGTGATCAAATTATCATCATTAGTTGACAATACATGGTATGCTGAAAAGTGCACTTCATCTTTTTGGTCTTCCTTGTGAAATACATATTCTAGTTTGAGCATGAAAAACCGCTATTTTCCTCAAATGCTAGTTGAGGTAATGTCTATAACATATGCAATACTATCAGGGTAAAAAACCTGAAGCTATCAAAAACAAGGTTAAAAACTCATTATGTTGAAAGTAATGTATCATCCTATTATTAGTATTATTGTTGTTTTATTATACTATAACTCTTAATACACTTTGTTTTCCATTATCATTTTGAGAAGCCAGTGCTAAGGAACTTTCTGGTTTGAAGAATCACTTTTACTTAAAACAATCTAAAATAATATAACACTTTGTTGTCTTTTATCATTTTTGAGAAGCCAGTACTAAAGGGAACTTTCTGGTATGAAGAATCACTTTTACTTAAAATAATCTAACTGATTTCACCATAAGTGAGAAGACTTTTAAAATCCTGGCTGCCAGAGGCAATACTGCTACAGCTTCTTCCTGTGGCACGGTACATCAAGCGGCCATGACCCGAACACCTGAAGAAGCTGCCATCAGTATTAATAAATACACTGGCTTGGCTCTTCACGCTACCTGTCTGAATGCAAGGTTCCATCCCAATGGAAAACCAGCAGCACAGTTCTACTCTTCAAGAAGGGAGAAATCCACGATGTTGGGAAATATCAACAGATCTGCCTGTTGTCCATCATCTACAAGATGTTGACTTGAGTCATCCAGAACAGGATTGGTAGAATATTAGATGACAGAAAACCATGTGAGCAAGCTGGGTTCCAAAAAAGGATTTAGCACAATTGACCATATCCACACGTTAAAACCAAGCTCGCTCATTGAGGTTTGTAGGGAGTTCAAGATGCCGCTCTGTCTAACATTCATTGATTTAAAGAAAGCCTTTGATTCTGTTTGAGACTGAAGCTCTAGTCAAACAGGGGCGTTCAAATCCAATACATTAAGATCCTTCGTGAGCTGTATTACGGATTCACCACCAGGATTTCACCATTCACAGAGGCGTGATCATTGATGTAAAAAAGGGGGTTCGACATGTTGATATCATTTCCCTGAAACCCTTCAGTGCCACACTCAAGAACATCATGTGACAATTAGAATGGGATGGAATGGGAATGAAGATAGACGGTCAGTAACTGCACCATCTCCGCTTCGCTGATGACATCGTTCTAATAACACCAAACATTAGTCAAGCAACACGAATGCTGGCTGACTTCAACCATGAATGTGGAAACACAGGCCTACAAATAAACCTCAACAAAACAATATTCATGAAAAACAAACTAGTTCCAGACACCTCTCAATAGAACAAACATCTCTGAATGCAACAGTTATGTGCACTTGGGCGAGAAGTCAACATAATGAACAACCTAGCACCTGAGCTGCACAGGAGGAAGAGGAGCGGCATGGAATGCCCTCGAGAGCATCAAAGAAATAGCTAAAAAGGACAAAGAACCTTCAGCCTCTGGGCACAGCTCTTTGACTCCACCGTTCTCCCTGCATTAACATACGCTTCAGCGACTTGGGCCCTACAAAAGCAGGATGAGAATGCTATTCGGGTCTCCCAAAGAAGAATCGAAAGGGCTAAGTGTGGAATACGACACTTCACTCAAGTGAGAGATGGCATCCGGAGTTTCGACCTCCCTTGACAATTGAGAGTCAGCGACACTGTCTCGTATGCTAAGGCTTCAAAATCAGATGGGCTGGACATGTAATGCAATTTGGAGACAACAGCTGGACTAGAGCTGGTACCAACTGGATCCCACAGGACATCAAAAGATCATGTGGCTGCCCACCTACAAGACGGTCAGACTTATTCGTCAAGTCCCTGAACGAACGGTTTGAGGCTCTTCGTATTCCTGGAGCAAGCAGATGGCATTGAGCTTCACTGATATGTGACATGAACAAATGGAACTGCTACTGGCACCCACTCGAGCAAATCAACAAATAACGGGATGTCAAGTGATACAGTTATCTAGAGAAGTTAACCCTAAACTTTTAGGTTTTAATTTTTTAGGTTTAAACTCTAACATTAGGGTTTATGTTTAGGTTTAAATGCCAGGACCTTTCCCATATACTTGTTGCAATGATCGAACTGGTTTCAGCCAGCTAGGGGTAGCTGGTGTGGGGGATAAGGAGTGGGTGGGTGGAGTGGTGGTCTTTGGATGTGGTGTGGGCATTCTGGTGTTAAACAATGAATGCTTGTGATAACTGTACTGTGATGATTGCGACAACTGTACTGTGAAGAAAATTGTAAATCAAGGTGTTTTAATAAATGAAAAATAAATAGGTAAAATCTGGCAGTTTCCATCTGAATGAAATCTGAATAAGTTCTGACGGTAATGGTTCTTGTAACCATTACCAGCTAACCTCTTAGAGTCAGAGTCAGGTGGCAAGCTTTTTTTTTTCCTTTTTGGGTCACACCCGGCATTGCTTAGCAGTTACTCCTGAGTCTCCACTCAGAACTACTCCTGGCAGTGCTTGGGGGACCATATGGGATGCCGGGGATTGAATCCAGGTTGGAGCATGCAAGGGAAAGCACCCTACCCGCTGTGCTATGTTCCAGCCCAAGCTTGAAGTGTTAGTCATCTCGTCAGTTCATCCTGAAAGAAAATATAAAAACCTGGAGGTCCCATTCCATTACTAAGAATCATGTTCCATGTGCCTAAATCAACTGTAGTCTTTGCTTTTCTATAGCTGGAATATTCTTCTACTCCCTAGTTTACAAAACTAAAATTTGCTTTCTATTAGTTTAGGTTCGTCATGAAATTCTTTTCAGTTCTCACAGAGGAAAGATCCACTATCTCGAAATTTTTTTCATTAATACATTTAGCACAGGAATGTGGGGCAGTAGTCACTGGCTGCAGGGAAATCAGTGTGGGAGTGATACACCTCCTGCAGGCAACAGAAAATGCTTTGTTCTGTAAGACCCATCCCCATCCCCCAACACCCATTCTAGCACTGATTCTCTGGGCAGACCTTACATTAGTGAAATTTTGTTGTTTCTTCAAACCATCTGGTTTTATCTGGTTTCTGTCTGTCTATATCTTGTTTCTGTTTTTATCTCTGTCGCTTTCTCTCTCTCCCTTCCAACCCAACCTCAATGGAGCAACAAATCAGCTACAATGGGGCAAGAGAGAGCGGATAAACCCACTGCCTCCCTCATCTGGTGTTCCCAGATGAGTGCCAAAGGATCTGAGATCTGTAAGACTAAATTTAGAATAGATTTTGCTCTTCTGATCACACTCTCGTTTTCTGTGTGACTTCAGATTTTAGGGGGTTCTACAGCACACCTGCAGATGTTTACCTTGGGAGCGCTTTGTTCTATGTTGCTGCTAAGGTGAGAAGCACTATCTCATGCAAAAGAATTTAAGTCTAGGACAGTCCTTCCCACTAATTGCATCTTCCTCCATCCAGTGATTGCACTCCTACTGCTCCATGCTGGATTCATGGTTCTCTCAATGCTCTGCCTATGTTGTTGCAGCAGGTGAGTTACACCAGGAACATGAATTTAATAATGGCCATAGCCACCTGAAATTGAAAAGCAGTCAGTTCTGTAATTTAATATAAGGGTCAAAATCTAATCTTTGCACTGTCAGAGGGGAGGCAAAAGCTAGAATCTTCTCATTCAGCTTGGGCATCTCAACTTCCCGCTTTCCCAGACAACAAGTATGACATTTTTTCTGTGCTCTCATAACTTATTTCTGAAATTCTGGTTTTTTGTTGAAAATCCTCTAATGTGGAGATATTGGAGGCTTAAAGTTTACCTCTTGGTTTACACCAGCAGGGATAGCAGCAAGTGAGCAGTCAGAGAGACAGAAAGGACCTGCAGGTTAAATACAGGCAAAAGGATACACATGACAACCCTTTAATGTATGTTCTGTAGTCCATAGTCTGGAGGGGAAGGAATGGAGAGAGAGAGAAATGGAAATAAATGGAGAACCTGCCATGGAAGCAGGCTGGGGGAAGGGGAGGGAACCGGGAACGTTGGTGGTGGGAGATGGGCACTGGTGGAGGGATGGATGCTGGGACACTGTATGACCAAAACCCAAATATGCATTTTTTAATTGTATATCTTTGTAATTTTAAAAATAAAAAATTAAAAAAAGAAAGGACCTTCAGGAAGAGACCAGAATTCACTGGGTGTGATACAACCCCACCACACTACCCTGTCTTGATAAGTAACTAACAAAATTCCTAAGCACAGACCACTGCCACGAACATTCTGAGTTGTGCAAAACATCATTTCTAGCTGCAGTGTTGCTTCTGTTCTTGATTTTTTTTCTCTTCAATACTTTCAGGCATTGTGATTTTTTGTTCATAATATGAGTTCTTTTATTTGAGTTTTGGAAAGATTGTCCAAGTTTCCTTAATCATTTTATGTACTATGTGATCTAGGTTCTATCCTTTCTGTGGGTATTATAAGAAGGAAACAAAATTTAAAAATTTCAGTACATAGTGGCCACTAGGCCAGAATCTTAAAACATTTATACTGTAAGAAATTTTAAAATTATGATCTTGGAGCTTTACAATATTTATGCTCTATGTTCAAAACTTTGCATAAAGAAAAGCAGTCAGGTACGCCAAGAGAGAGTGGTCTGGTGTCCAGGGAACCATAAGCTGAGCAACAGCTCAGTGCAGAACTCCCAGAACTCAAAAACTGGCAATGACCAAACCTGAGAACTTTGTAACTGTGCCAAACCGTGGTCCCTCCCACTCCAGGTACACCAGCTCTGGGAGGTCTAATGTCCCTGGTGGTGGCCACTCATAATCTTCCTTTCATATTTCATTGAATTAACATCCTTGACTCTTATTAACTCTCACAATGGCAGCCTATGTACCCGAACCACATTGAGCCAATAGACAATAAAACATGCCTCCAAAACCCACCAAAAATGGCGAACACAAGAATTTGTACCATCCCAATCTAAAATTAGCAGTATCGTTCAAGACTAAGAACACGTCCTCTGAACCAGTGCTAGAGGCAACAATCCACAGAGGAACAACAAGAGGCAAAGTAACTTCCTTGAAGAGGAAAAAGGGAAGCCACCATCTACTGAGCCACCACAGAAACCTACCTTGCAAGAGGGGAATACTGCTTAGAGGATTCACCGCCACATTACAACATCGTCAGAGGCACACAACGTGGATCCCCATCTCTAATACTGGTTGAAGAAAACTGCCTTGAAGCCTCAACAAGGAATACCCATATATAAATTTCTCTGACAAATAGCTAAGGAGCAAATGATCAGAATGTTTAAGTGGAATGGATATCCAACAAAATACAGGAGAATAGGGAAAAGAGTGGAACAGGCAGTCAATAAAATAAAGGAGGAAATAACAGCAGAAATAAGAAAAAGGACATACAGATATGTCATGAATAAAAGACTCGGTAGATGAAATAAAAAGGCGATGGGTGCCCTCAATAGTAAACTGTCAACATCTCAAAACAAAATCATTGAGAAGGATGATGAACTGCAGAAAGCACTCAGGCAAATTTGAGTACAGATGATGGTAAAGGACCAAAAAAGTAGCTCAGCAGCAGGGTAGAGAACAGTGAAATATATTCAAGAGGGAAGAACATAAGAACAATAAGAGTTCAAGAGGGACAGGGAAGC
Organism: Cryptotis parvus; assembly: GCA_021461705.1. Lineage (NCBI taxonomy): Eukaryota > Metazoa > Chordata > Mammalia > Eulipotyphla > Soricidae > Cryptotis > Cryptotis parvus. The sequence continues at coordinate 28,048 of JAJIBD010014000.1, forward strand.
AACACTAATGATGGAGGAACAGTTAAAAACACAATTGCTGAAAAGTTCTCAGAGCTGAAAGATGCAGCCATCCAGATAGAAAAGCAACAGCTAAAAGAGATCCTAATAAAAAAGACTCCAGGAGATATCCTGTTCAGAATGGCAAATACCATAGAGCACAATATTACAAGCAGCAAGATCAAAGAAGGACATTTCATACAAAGGAACATACCTTAAATTTACAGCAGACCTAGCAAATGAATCCCTCTGATATAGAAGACAGTGGTGGGATATAATGAAAAAAAAATGAATGAAATTAAGGTGTCACCAGGAATTCTTTACTGGGCTAGACTCCCATTCAGATTTGAAGGACGAATATGCATCTTCATGATTAAACTACAGCTCAGTAAATTCAGGGACTCAAAACCAACTTTAAAAGAAGGACTGAAGGATCTACTGTAATATAAGAAAAACACTAAAGCAGAAAAAAATTTATTCAGTAGATTCCACCCACTGATAAGACCTCCTGATCCGTGTTTTGCCTGGCCTTGGACATTGGTATAATACTATATTTTTATCCCTCAAATAAATGAAGTCATTCTATATATGTCATTCTCCCTCTGACTAATTTTTACTCAGCATGATGATCCATGACCATCAATGTATAGGCAAATTCCGTAACTTTGTTTTTTCCTAACAGGTGCATAGTATTTTATTGTGTAGATTGATGGAGGGATGGGTGCTGGAACACAGTATAAATGAAACCCAAACATGAACATATTTATAATTGTATATCTCATGATGATACAATAAAAAATTAAAATAAAATAAAATCCTATACTATTTGAGGGGAGAAAAAACTTATACAGAAAATTCGCACAAAATCCCATAACAATAATCTCTTTCAATATCAGTGGTTTAAAAAGACCAGTTAGTAGATATGGAGTGGCATTATGGATCAAAAAACCAAACCCAACATTCTGTTGCATACAAGAAGTGTATTTGAACAGTCAGAACAAATGCAAACTGAAAGTTAAAGACAGAAAAACAATTATTTATGAAAAAACTCCTCAAGAAAGGATATAGTTGCCATATTAATATCCAACAACATAGAATTCAGGCTGATAATGGTTAGAAGGGACAGTGAAGGCCATTTCTTTCTCTTTTTTTTTGCTTTTTTGGGTCACACCCAGCGATGCTCAGGGGTTCTTCCTGGTTCTTTGCTCAGGATTACTCCTGGCGGTGTTCAGGGACCATATGGGATGCCAGAGATCAAACCCAGGTTGGCGGCGTGCAAGGCTAAAGGCTATTTCTTAATAATCAATGGATATGTATGTCAGGAAGGATTACCGTCCTAAACATATTCGCCTTGAATGATGGGCCTGTGAAATACTTAAAACAACTGCTAATAGACATCAAAGAAGATATTGATAGCAACACAGTTGTAGTTGGAGACTTCAACACTGCTCTGCTATCTCTTGATAGATCAACTAGACTGAAACTCACCAAGGAAATACTGATGCTGCAGGAAGAAACGGAAGAGAGAGCGAGGTGCATTCATTCAGGACTATTCATCTCCCAAAAACCTAATACACATTTTCTCAATAGTTTTAATATATATTTAGATATTCATTTACTTATTTTTATAATAACACTGTGAGGGTAGACATTTAAAAAGCTGTCCATGATTGGATTTCAGTCACACAATGTTGAAGCACCCATCCCTCAACCAATGCACATTTCCATCACCAATGTCCCAAGATTCCCTCCTCCTTCACCCAGCCGTAGAACTTTTCCTTCTCTTATTTTCTGTTCCTTCTTTATCGCCTTCTCCTTCTCCTTCTCCTTCTCCTTCTTCTCCTCCTCCTCCTTCTTCTTCTCCTTCTCCTTCTCCTTCTCCTTCTCCTTCTTCTTCTTCTTCTTCTTCTTCTTCTTTCTTCTTCTTCTTCTTCTTCTTCTTCTTCTTCTTCTTCTTCTTCTTCTTCTTCTTCTTCTTCTTCTTCTTCTTCTTCTTCTTCTTCTCCTTCTCCTTCTCCTCCTCATCCTTCTTCTTTATCTTCTTCTTTCTCCTCTTCCTCCTCCTTCTGCTTCTTCTTTTCTCTCTTTTCCCCATCTCTTACACATTGTGGCTTCCCATGCATACATGTAGGGGTTATCATGTATAGCCCTTTGCCTACATTCAATACTCATTTCTAGTCTGCTGTTACTATTTCCAACAATTAGTATAAAACTGGTAAATATTTATATCCCATAAATGAATCCAGCCGTTATAGATCTGTTCTTTTGCTTCTGTTTTAACTAAGCATGATGATCTCCTTGTCCATCCATTTGCAAGAAAATTTCATAACTTATTTTTCCTGACAGCTGCACAGTATTCCATTGTTTCAATGTGCCATAGTTTCTTTATCGAGTCTTCTGTTCTTAGGCACTCAGGTTGTTTCCAGATTTTGCCTGTTGTGAATAGTGCTGCAATAAATATGGAAGTGCAGATGGTGTGTATGCTATGTGTTTTTTGTGTCTCCAGGGTTTATTTCCAGAAGAAAATTTTTTCTAAATCTTACAGGGAAAATTCACCTAGATAGATCACATGCTGGGACCAAAAACAAAACTCAACAAAATCAAGAAATATAAATTGTGATAACATTTTTTCAGACTATGATGCACTGCAAATAAAAGTTAATCACACATAAAAAAGGGAGATTGAATCCAAACACCTGGAAACTAAAGAGCTCACTGCTGAACAATAAGTGTGTTATACAGTGAGTCAAGATGAAATCTAAAGATTCCTGGAAATGAATAGCAATGCGTACATGAATTATCAGAACTTGTGGGACACAGAAAAAACAGTGTTAAGAGGAAAGTTTATAGCTCTGCGATCATTCATCAGGAAGGATAAAAGGCCCACATAAATAATCTGACTTCATAGTTTAAGATCTTAGAAAATAACCAACCAAAGAAGCCCAACTCAGGCAGGAAGAAGGAAATAATAAAACTTAGAGCAGAAATCAATGAGCTGCAACACCAAAAAATCAATGAAACCAAGACTTGGTACTTTGAAAAATTCAGCAAGATCAACAAACCAATTGCAAAACTCAAAAAATAAAGGGAGAGAACCCTAAAAAATAGAATCAGAAATGAAAAGGGAATATCACAACAGACACCACAGAAATTCAAAAGATCATCTGTATGCCTTAAAAAAAGAACCTAGAGGAAATGTACAAATTCCTGCATTAATATAGCCTCCCATAGCTCAACCAAGTATATTTGGAATACATGAACAAAACTATCACTATTAAGGAAATTGAAATGGTAATCAAAAAATCTTCTCAAACACAAAAAAACAGGTACAGATGAATTCCCTAGTGAATTCTTGCAAACATTGAAAGATTATCTGCTTATAATGCTTTTGAAGATTTTCCAGTAAATATAAGAAACACTCCCAGTTTCTATGAGGCACATATCACCCTGATGCCCAAAGCAGACAAAGACATAAACAAAAGAAAAATAAACACCAATATGCCTGATGAAAAATATTTAAAATATCATCAACAAAACACTAGTAAGTAGATCTAAAGACTCATCTAAAAGATCATACAAAATGACCAAGTAGGATTCATCACTGGGATGCAAGGATGGTCAAAAATTCTCAAGTTAATCAATATAATACATCAAATCAATAAGATGAAAATCAAAGGGCATATGATCCTATCAATAGGTGCAGAGGAACCATTTAAAAGATTCAACACCTGTTAATGACAAAATGTCATGACAACATTTATGAATAACAAAAAAGTCATCCCATAAAATTGGAATTGACAGAACTTTCCTTAATATATTCAAAGATATCTACCAAAAGCCCACAGCAAGCATAATTCTTGAGGAAAAACTGAAATCCTTCACCTATTATCTGGTACAAGATAAAGTTACCTAGTTTCACCACTTCTATTTAATTTTCAATATTTAACTTTAGGTACTTTACATAGAAATTAGGGAAGAAAAAATCAAGTGCAACCATATAGGAAAAGAATTTGCATTATACCTAAAATACCCTAAACACTCTATGAAACAATAGATTTGTAGAGTGGCAGGTTACAAAATTGGTACCCAAAAGTCCATGGCCTTCCAAATAATTACAGAGAAGAAAGTGATATTAAAAATAAAATACCATTCAAAGTCATGTCACACAAAATCAAGTACCTAGTAACCAGCTTAAATAAGAATGTAAAGGACATGTATAAAGAAAACTTTTAAACGCTGCTTTAAGAAACGGAATAGGCTATGAGGAAATGTGGGCACATCCTCTGCACATGGATTGGGAAAAATAACATTGTCGAAGTGGCAATAATTCCTAAAGCATTATTCAGATTCAATGATGTCCCTATTAGGATATCCATGACATTTTTCAAATAAATTGACCTTACTCTCCTGAAATTTGTATAGAAAAAATAAAGCCCCACAAAATTTAAAGCAATCTTTGGGGGAAAGAAGATGGGAGGCATCACCTTCCCCAACTCCAAACCGTACTACAAAGAAGTAGTAATTAAAACCACATGTTATTGGAATAAAGACAGACCTGTAGACCTATGGAATAGAAGTGAGTATCCTGACACACTCTCACAAATATATGATCACTTGGTCTTCTATAAAGGAGCAAATAATATTAAGTGGAGCAAAGAAAGCCATTTCAATAAGTTTTTAAGTAAGCATTATCAAGGTTTTAAAAAGGACTTTAGTGTTTTGCCTAATGAATATTGTTTTGGGGGATGGTCTATGTAATTGTTTGAAACATTTGAACAGCTCTCTGTAAATAGAAATTTTAGCAGCATGATAAAAATTTTTGTTAAGAGAAGATTAATATATGAGGTCTTAGAAGAGCTCTTAGAGCAATGATTGATAAGTACCCTTCCATGTGGAAAGAAAAATACATTGAGATTAGGTATATTTGGCTTATTGCATAGTTGTTGTCCCATAGGAAAAACATGTTTAACCTCATTTAATATATAAATTATAATTTAACTCTACATTATTTATTCTATAGTAATGTCCAGCTACTAAAATATGATATTTTTATTGATAATTGGTCATATTTTGAGTATTATATAGGAAAAGATTGAAAAGATATTTCAGTTAATGCAAACCAATTATGCTAATAATTTTCTATTGCTTGCTCTTTGCAGTTTCATTTTGATGTTATGAATTTAAATGAACAGAGAGAGAAAGACTTGAGCAAATACACAAGAGTACAGAATTGTAACTAAGAATAAAAAATGCAGAGCTAACAAAAGTCATGGTACTTAAAATGTAGAATGTTGATATTTTCTATGTAGGACTTATGTTATTATAAAGGATCAGAGCTATTCATGTCTGGCTTCAGGTATACAATGCTCCAGCACCCATCCTCCACCAGTGTGCATTCCCATCACCAATGTCCTCAGTGTCCCTCTACCCACCCGGAGACCCACCTCTCGGTGGCAAGCACTCTCTCTCTCTCATTTCTCTCTCTCCCCTTTACAGCATTTTGGCTTGCAATACAGATATGGAGATGGTATCATATATGTTCTTTTGCCTATTTTCAGCATACAATTCTATTCCGGAGTTGTTTTCCATCTACCTTTGTTATAGTGGTTCCTTATCTATCCTAATTGACTTCCTCCCAACATTGAGGTAGCTTCTAACATAGGACCACTCCCTCCTGGCACATGTTTTTAGAGTCCTCGGGTATTGTCTATTAGTCACATTATGATTTTTATATTCTACATATAAGTGCAATCATTGATGTATGTCTCTCTTTCTGACTCATTTCACACAACATGATACTCTACATGTCAATTCACTTATAAGGAAATTTTATAGCATCATTTATTCAACATATGCATAGTATTCCATTGTGTAAATGTATCATTGATCCTATAATCAGTTATCTGTTCTCGGGCACTCGGCTATTGTGAATAGTGCTGCAATGAACATAGATGTGCATATGGAATTTCAGTTGTGTTTTTTTGGGACCTCTAAGGTATATTCCCAGAGGTAGTATTACTCTGTCATATCTAGGCTGAATATTTATCTTTTGATATGTGCCCAAATATTTTTCAAAAAAGGCTAGACCAATCAGCATTTCCACAAAAATGAAGAGAAATCGCTTTCTCCAGGTATAAATGCCAGCACTGGGTACCCTTGCTCTTTTGAGGTGTGCGAGTCCCTTTGGAGTGAAATGTTATCTCAGTGTTGTTTGGATTTGCTTCTCTCCCTGATGAGTAGTGATGAAGAGCATTTTTTTTCATGAGGCTTTTGACCACTTGTAATTTTTATGGAGTTTTTTGTACATTTCTTCTCCCCATTTTTTGTTGTGGTTGGATGTTTTTCTTGTGAAGTTCTATCACTGTCACTGTCACTGTCTTCCCATTGTTCATCAATTTGCTTGAGTGGGCACCAGCAACATCTCCATTAGTCCTGTCACAAGCAAGTGCAACCCAAGGACATCTACCTGCTCCAGGGACAGGAGGAGCCTGAAACCATTCTTCAGGTTATGGAATGAGGTTCATAATAGTTACTAGTCTTTGGCATAAAAAGTAAATAAAACACGGTAGCTTGCCAGGCTTTACCGTGTAGGTGGTATAGTCTCAGTAGAAGGCTCTCAACCCGAGCATTTACTGATGAAACTTAAAGGGGGAAGATCAGGTTTTCTCTTGCATGGAGCTCTGAGGAACTATCGTGTCTGGATGTTGAGAATGACTGACTGCATGATGTGTGGTTTGCTCTGGCTTCTTGCCAGGCTTACTGCTTTCAGTTAAAATGTATCTATAACTGTTTACTATGTATAAATGTGAAAGAAATGGGGAAGAACCTTATGCAAAATTCAGTATCCTATAAAATAACATGTGGGCCGAAGCGGCCAAGCGCCAAGGGATATGTGGGTCTGGCGTGGGTGGGTATCTCTCTTCCGGGGCAACTGGCATGGAGGTGGAGGAAAGGGAAGGGCCCAAAACTCCACTCCGAGTACAGCCAGAGTGGTCTCTCCCCGCTCATAAGAGCAAACCCTTGGAGCAACGTTGGACTCGGCCAGGAGATGGCCGAGAGCCCCACCGGGAGGTCAGCTCTATGGGTTGCTTCCACATGGGGCCAGATGAGCAGCACAGCTGTGGGTCTGAAGTGGATGGGTCTGGATCTCGTCCAGGGTTGCAAATTAGCTGAGTCTGGCATGGGTGGGTCTCTCTCTTCCAGGGCAACTGGCATGGAGGCGGAGGAAAGGGCAGGCCCCAAAACTCCACTCCAATTCCGGCCAGCATGGTCTCTCCATGTGAAGTTCGACTAGTGCTTTATATATCACTTGATCACTTGGTCACTTGACAACCCTTATTTGTCGAATTGCTCTAGTGAGCACCAGTAACATTGCCGTTTGTCCCTGTTACGTGCCAGTGCAGCCCAATGATACCTGCTTGCTCCAGGAATACGAAGAGCCTCAAACCGTTCTTTCAGAGTCTTGATGAAGAAGTCTGACATCTTGTAGGTGGACTGGCCAGGGATCTTTTGAAATCCCTTAGGATCCAGTCGGTAATGGCTCTAGTCAGTGGTCCTATCCATGTCACATTATATGTCCAGCACATCTGATTTTCGACGTCATGACAAAGGAGACAGTGTCCCTGATTCTTGATCGCTGACAGATGTCGGAACTTCGGATTCCCTCTCTCACTTGAGTGAGGTGTGATATTCCAAGCAAAACTCTTTTGATTCCTCTTTGGGAGAAACAAATAGCAATCTCATCCTGATTTCATAGAGTCCAGGTCTCTGAGACATATGATAATGCAGGGAGAACAGTGGAGTTGAAGAGATGTTCCCAGAGACGGAAGTTCTTTGTCCTTTTAGTTATTTCTTCGACGTTCTTGAAGTGTTCCACACGCTTATTTACCTCCTGTGCAGCTCAGGTGCTAGGTCGTTCGTCATGTTGAGTTCTCACCCTAGGTACACATAATTGCTGCATTCAGAGATGTTTGTTCTGCTTAGAGTGAACAGAGCATCTGGAACTAGTTTGTTTTTCATGAACATTGTTTTGTTGAGATTCAGCTGTAGAACTACCTTTCCACATTCACAGTCAAAGTCAGCCAGGATTTGTGCCACTTGGCTCATGTTTGGTGTTATTAGAACAATGCCATCAGCGAAGTGGAGATGGTGTAGCTGCTGACCATGTATCTTCATTCTGAATCCTTCCCATTCTAATTGACAGATGATGTTCTCAAGAGCGGCGCTGAAGAATTTCGGTGAAATGGTATCACCCTGCTGAGCCCCTCTTTTGACATCAATGATCACTTCCCTCGTGGAATTATGAGATCCTGGTAGTGAATCCACAATACAGCTCATGAAAGATCTTGATGTATTGAATTTGAATTCTCTTTTGGCTAGGGCTTCAATGACCACTTGAGTCTCAGCAGAATCAAAGGCTTTCTTCAAATCAATGAACATTAGACAGAGCGGCATCTTGACTCCCTACAAACCTCAGTGAACTTAGTTACCGTGTGGATATGGTCGATTGTGCTGAATCCTTTTCAGAACCCAGCTTGCTCGCATGGTTGTCCTTCATCTAGTGTTCTGCCAATCCTGTTCAGGATGACTCGTGTAAACAGCTTGTAGATGACAGACAACAGGCAGATGGGGCCATAGTTGCCCGATATTGTGGATGTCTCCCTCCTTGAACAGTAGAACTGTCCTGCTGGTTTTCCATTGGGAGGACACCTTGCATTCGGACAGGTAGCGTGTGAAGAGCCAAGCCATTGTATTGATGAGTACTGATGGCAGATTCTTCAGGTGTTCGGGTCTGACTTTGTCTGGGCCGGGTGCTGTTCGCTTCTTTACCGACGAAATAGGATGTCGGATTTCAGAAGGGAGAACATTAGAAATGACACATCCACCCTGCGGAATTTGGTATGTAGGCAGATGGACGTGGTTATCAAAGTGATCCAAGTAGGAGTCATGGATAATCTTCTCCACTAAATTTCTGAAAGATGTGATAGATCCTTCAGGACATTGGAGGGCACTCATCTTGGTCTAATAGTTGGTGAAGGACAGGCGGGCATTGTGGTTGCTTTTCCAGGCTTCTGCTGCATTGGACAGTGTTTCTGCTCTTTTTCTCTTTGAGGTCTTTTATCACTCTCTGTACTGCTTTGTTAGCTTGAACATTAGCTTATGGGTGTCTGAGGCTCATACCTTGCAACGTTGGTGAATGAGCTAGAGAGTTTTTGAACACAGGCGTCCTTTAGTGGCCTTCTCTCTCGGGAATTTCTCACACAATCACCGCAGTGTTGAGCCAGTCGGTTGTATTGTTTGTCGATGTCAATCAATGATGGCATCTTCCCATGTTGCTGCAATGGTGCCAAAGAGCTCCAAATTGGTGGTCCTTCTCAGAGTCCTCTTCTTAAACTTTGCAGTCATTTCTCCCCATTCCGTGAAGTAGAATTTTGCATAAAACGAAACGGTGGTCCAATCTTGTTTGGAATTTTGGGATGACAGCGACATCATTAGGCAAAACTTTTGAGTGAATATTATATGGTCAATTTCATTGTGGAACTGTCCACCAGGAGATTCCCTATGTCCTATGTTTAGATTCAACCTTCTGGTACTGTGAGTTACCATGAATGGTCTTGGTCGACATGATGAACTCAGATAGTCTCTCACCCTATTCGTTCCATTCTAGGCCATGGGTCCTGCGTGTAGTTCTACTGTCGATCTTCTCAATCCTATCTTGGCATTAAAATCACCAACTATGATCTTGTAGATGGTGTGGTCTTCTTTTATATAACATCTCCATTTCCATGTAGAATTTCTCAATTTCTTCTCTCTTGTATGTGGATGTTGGTGTGTAGACAATGAAGATAGAAACTGCCAGCAGTGAGCCACATTTATTCAAGTGTAATCGTCTGATTTGGTTTGTTAGGCACTCACATAAATCAATACTCATGAGCATGTTTGTGTTGACAAGGACACCAACACCACCGACACCTCTTTTTGTAGCAAGTTCCGAGGAACAGTTCTTCTCTGTTGTCAAAAATGGCATCATGCAATTGAAGCCTTCTCATCTTGGTCACACCAATGATGT